>JAYESA010000304.1:0-256123 GCA_036927795.1 Iris macrosiphon
TTTCGGTTAGAATCACACGTCCATACTCATTTTCACTATTAAATAATTACAAAAAAATAGATACTAGTTAACCCCCTTTTTTTATTCATTAATTTTTTTTTTAATTATCTCGAATTTTTCTTGAAATAATTCTGCCTTATGTCCATTCTATACCATAATTTTGATTAGAATTACACATATACAGTTGTTTTTATCATTCTACACGTTTTTACCATATTTTGGGTTAGAATCACCCATCCATACTCGTTTTTATCATTCTACGTTCATTCTATTCCATATTTCGATTAGAATCACCTATTTATACTTGTTTTCATCATTCTACACGTTTTCTATCATATTTTGGTTAGAAACACCCATTCATACTAGTTTTTATCATTCTACGCTCATTCTATTCCATATTTCGGTTAGAATCACCTATTTATACTTGTTTTCACCAATCTAAGCTCATTATATACAATAATTTTGATTAGAATCACCCATCTATACTCGTTTTCATCAATCTATGGCCTATTCTATACTATATTTTGCTTAAATTTACCCTCTATACTTATTTTAACCATCTATGATCATTCTATATCGAATTTTAGTTAGAATCACCATCTATACTCATTTTCACCATTCTACGTCTATTTTATACTATATTTCGGTTAGAATCACCGATCTAAATATGTTTTCAGCATTCTATGCTCATTCTATACTATATTTCGATTAGAATCACTCATTTATACTCGTTTTCACCATTCTATGAGCATTTGGATACCTTATTTCGATTATAATCACATTTCAATACTCGATCTTCATAAATTTATGCTATTTTTATACCTTATTTTAATTTGAATCACCCATCTATACTCATTTTTCTTTAATCTATGCACATTCTATACCTTTTTCGGTTAGATCACTCATCTATACTCGCTTTCACGATTCTTGTCATGACTCGTACCCGGTATAGGGGCACGAGTACGTGGGGTACGTCGAGCCTACGTCGCAACATCGGCGGTAGAATGTTGTCTCGGTCTTCTATACTATCTAACAATTCACACAATATATATATTACCTGTCATGCCATCTCAACTCCAAATAAAGGAGCAATATGATGATATAATAAATGATAGTCAATACTCAATCATATATAAAAACTAAAGGAAGATTTAAGCACGATATGGAATAGAAGAAAAAAAAAATACAAGTCTCAATACATCACAGGTCCAACTCAACATCTAAATACAACTCAAGATCTAAAAATAATAATACAATCCAAAGTCTAACTAGAAACAACTACTACAAGATATGGAAATCTAAATGGCCTCAGTATCTGGCACTACATCCTCAGGGGACGCTCCATCTGTTAGCCCGTAGTAAGTTGGACACATCCTCACTAACCAGTCATCTGAAAAATATATCTAGTCAGGATTGGAGCAAAGTACAACCCAATAGCAATTCCAGTTAATTGATAATGACTATAAACATAAATAGAGAATGTAATACAAGACGAGAAATAATGATCAATATCATACTATGGTAAACAAGAGCAATATGGTATACACTGATCAAAATAAAATAGAACAAGACAATTAACTAGAATATAGTGAAGAACTGTAACTATACTAAGTGTTTGAAATACTAGTCAGATATGTGATCGGCTTTGGTTGAACGTTTTCTACTTAACGTTGGATAAACATTGTCTACTTAAACATTGAACATTGTCTAGGCTTTGATCACATATCTAGCTAACACTTCCTTTGACCCTAACCAATACTCATGGATCCGATCACGACACATCACGACACATCACGAACACGAATATAATATGAGTACACGAAGAACATGAATGTACACGAATGAACACGAAATATCCGATGCACACGATAAAGTATAAGTGAAAGAGTATCCAAAGTACACTATAATGTGATGATATCTCCTGACAGGATCCATATAGTACCAGTCCGTGTAACCACTGTATCGAAATCAAGTAAAATATTTATAAATACTTGCATTATAGTAATTATCAAATAATAAAAACTATCAGATAATGTACTCGCCTGTGGTCCAGAACAAATAATGTGAAACGATATCCGAACTGGTGTCACACATACCTATGTAGGGAATATTGCATTAATACAAGTTTTTTGAATAAAAATAAGTGAAACTAGTCAAATTCTAGGTCATAAAGCAATTTCTAAGTCAAAACAGTCAAACTAGGTCAACTCTAGGTCAAACTAGTCAAACATGGTCAAACTAGCTATTTCTAGGTTATATGAGTCCATCTCTAGGATATTGGGTCCATACTCTATATAACTAGGCTATACTAGCTATGTTAGGATACCAACACTATACCATATCATAAGATACGTAAATTATTAGATATGAAAATACAATAATATATATATACAAGATAAAAATATATAGTACCCTAGCTAAACTAATGCTAAGTGGATACCTTGGCTTTGAACCAAATACGGTATCACACCACCTACACACCCCTCTTGATACCCAAACCCAATACCTTGAGTATAAGCCAATATCTTGACATTACCTTGGTATCACAAGATAATTCAATATCTAACAGTTAACTAACTAGCCATTAATACCCCACTATACACTAACATGCACTTATACTCATAACTTATATCAATACTATACCAAACTAACATAACTAGCATACGTATTCAATACCCATACCCCAGGATACCTCAACTCTCATTACCTTGGTGTAACTCGAGGTAAACTAGAAATAATATTAACCAATACTAATACTTATGGTAAATAGTGTATATATATATACCCTTATATATATATATATATATATATATATATATATATATATATATATATATATTATATATATATATATATATATATACTAACTTATATATATTTATATATAACTAACAATATTAACTAACTTAACTTTAACTGATACATACATCCTAATATCTAATGCACTGCTATGCTATACACTGTTGTTGCTGCTGTTTACTGCTGCTGCTGCTGCTGCTTATTGCTTGTTCATACTGCTGCTGTTGTTGCTTACTGCTGCTGCTTACTGCTTGTTATTGCTGCTGTTGCTTATTACTGCTGCTGCTGCTTATTACTTACCCGACACCCCCTCTAGCACACATACTGTCACGACCCGCACCCGGAATTTGGGCGCGAGTGCGTGGGTACGTCCAGCCTACGCCGCAGCATCGGCGGTAGAACGCTGTCTAGGTCATGTAACTATCTAATCAATCTCACACGAATATCCAACTCCATAAGGAGGCACAAATATCACAATATAATACAGAATATACTCAATCACATAAACTAAGGCACGATGAGATATCGAGAAGACATATAAAATACAAGACAAGTCTAAACAACAATAAATAGTCTAACCTGCAATCAATACATCCAAATCTCCACGTATGCCGAAAACAAGTCCTCTATGTCACAGTCTGGAAAAAATATCCAGTCAGGATTGGAACAAAGTACAAGCACTAACAGTAGTTCCATGTATATTGACAAAAACTATAATACAGTGTAAAGAAATACAAGACAGATATGAATACTGGTAATAAGAAATACTGGAATAAGAAATACTGGACTAATGAAGTACTGGAATAAAGGAATACTAGAGCATATATCATCATCAATGTACATCTAGCAATAAAATAGAAATACAAGTACACACAAGAACAATAAACTGGTATGCAAGTGTGTACGAGAACAATAGCTAGAACTGTAGAAGCATGAAAAATACGCTGGGAGGATCTACGCATCCTCTTGATGCAGAGCAGCATAAGCAGAAGCCTTCAGAGCCATCAAGCGTGAAACATAGCTTTTTTCCGCTAAACATAACATGAAGTATAAAGCTCAAAGGACCATCTGCGTAAGTGCAGTACGTCCAGGCCGCTCCAGCGTAAACAGAGTTCTTCATCGCCTCCATGGCGTAAAACTCAGCCGCTCTCAAAGCAGCATTAAAGCGTACGAGGAACGCTTCGTCTTCCCCGAAATGAACCTGTCAAGTCATGCAGTGAAACTGACCTCTGACTCCTGACAAAAAGTGCTGCACGGCTACCCAGACGACGGCTGGAAACGATGGCAGACCCCTCGGGATGCGTCCCACAGTATGATGGCGGATCTCTGCATTTAATGCAGAGGATTTGGTTAAAATATCACCAAACCGTCGTTTACTGAAGTCCCCTCAGCGTAAACCGCTCTTTCGCGTATAAGGGAATACGCTGCCTTGTTTTACACAGGCAAACATGAGCTGTTTTATGCTCCGCAGTAGACAAACTGCCTGCCACGTCAAAAGCTGCACTTCGTACAGGGCTCGAGGCACGTCTCTACGTCAAATTGCACAGAGCGGTGACAGTTTTCCTCAAGGCACGTCTCTACGACGGATGCACAGAAGGGCTGCAGACCCTCAAAACACGCCTCCACATTTAATGCACAGGATGATGGCAAATCTCTGTAAGAGATTTGATTATATCTTCAAAAGCCGTAATTCCGGCTAAGACGTCCACATCAGCACTCTGGCACGGTACGCAGCGGCTTCTACGCCCATTCAGGATCTATGCTCGTGCGGCTTCTACGCCCATTCGGCTTCAACGCCCACTCAGTCTCTATGACCATTCGGCTTCTATACCTGTTCGGCTTCTATGCCTATTCGGCTTCTACGCCTGTTCGGCTTCTATGCCTATTTGGCTTCTACGCCAGGGTGACAGTCATTTGGCTTCTACGCCAACCTCTTCTACACGACGGATACCTACCTACGTGGCTTCTATGCCGTGATCTTCGCAGCAGATATACGCGTTTTGTCCCCTTAGTTGGACACGCGTCACATGCCCACTCAAAAGGTCATTTATACGCAGGCATTGGTTATTTTAACCGTTGTGTAAAAGGGTGCTGCACTGTCCACTCCAAGGTTTTTACACCGACGGAGTGGTCACTGTCACCAAAACTCTATAAATAGAGACCCCTATCAATGGGGAAAAAGGTCGAAAAACTTCAAACTTGAAGATCGAACAAGGTCGAAAAACTTCAAACTTGAAGATCGAACAAGGTCGAAAAATTGGTCAAGAAAACCAATACCAGATAAAAAGGTCGAAACTTCCAAGAAAGATCGAACCAGAGGTCAAGAGAGAGAGAGAGGGAGAGAAGAGTCCGGAGCTCAGGCAAAGAGTAGGGATCGACGACTTCGGCATCGCGCATCCACCCTCCTTTGCAACCTTCGAAGCTGCTTCCTGTCTTCCACGACACTTCTTCAACATCGTGTAGTCCAAGGGCTAAAGTGATCGACTACAGATCAGACACCTATAGCAATTTATACCCAGATTAAATAAATTGTACTCCCACATCCTCGTATAGGATCAAATTGTACAAGTTTATTTGTAAACCAAAGGGCACGGGTCTCGTATAAACCCTGTCATTGAAATACACTTTCATTCTTTCGTTTAATACCACAAACAAGATGGCGACTCTGCTGGGGATGTCTTTCTCTTCTGACGAGGAAGTAATTGCTCAACACGATGCGGTATCTGTAGGAACCGTGAAGAAGACACTGGTCGTTCATTTCGACCAGTCTGCCTACGAAGACATGCTTCGGACTGGGGGTAGCTCTCACTCTCTCTCCGTCCAAGACAACAGGAAGCTGCGCAAAGTGTGGATGCCCAAGACATCCTCCGCCGTTCCTGTAGACTCTCCGATCTCTCCAACCAATGAGGTGGTAGCATCGCTCTATCCGTGCCCCGCACGTAAAATTCAGTCTCCCGCTACGCGCGGTACAGACAAAACTTCGGGCAAAGCCTTAGCGCTGACCCAGGAGTATCTACTGCGCTTCACGCGCAGAAATCAGTCTCCCGCTACGCGCGGTACAGACAAAACTTTGGGCAAAGCCTTAGCGCTGACCCAGGAGTATCCACTGCGCTTTACGCGCAGAAATCAGTCTCCTGCTACGCGCGGTACAGACAAAACTTCGGGCAAAGCCTTAGCGCTGATCCAGGAGTATCCACTGCGCTTTACGCACAGAAATCAGTCTCCCGCTACGCGCGGTACAGACAAAACCTCTGATGGTGCCTCAACGCCAAATCAGAAGTACAGATCACGCTCCACGCGCAAGACAACATCTGACCTCTACGGTGAACCAGATGAGCGCTGTGATCTCCGCAAGAGGAACGCAAGCTTCAGCTACCCGACATCAGATACCCTGAGAGGGCCGGCAGAATCGATGACCCAGATTATTGCCTCTTCCATCGGTACACTCATCACCCTACGAGGGCCTGCTATGTACTAAAAAGGAGAATTCAGGAATTAATCGATGCCAAGGTCATCACTCTGCGTCTATAAAAAACAAGGGAATGATCACTACGGCAGAGTACCAGATGTGTGCCTCCATCCCCAATGAAGTCACAGTCACAAAGTTTGTTATGTTCATATTACCTCTGAATAAACTTCCGACCGTCAATTATCATGTCCATATTACCTCTGATATCGATTGTCGTCTACACTTAACATCCGTACTTAAATTCTAAGTACGCTTGTAATGTTAAGTCCACAAAAACTGCCATGTCCATATTACCTCTGAGCAGATGTGTGCCTCCATCCCCAATGGAGTCACAGTCACAAAGTTTGTCATGTTCATATTACCTTTGAATAAACTTTCGACCGTCAATTATCATGTCCATATTACCTCTGATATCGATTGTCGTCTACACTTAACATCCGTACTTAAATTCTAAGTACGCCAGTAATGTTAAGTCCACAAAAATTGCCATGTCCATATTACCTCTGAGCAGATGTGTGCCTCCATCCCCAATGGAGTCACAGTCACAAAGTTTGTCATGTTCATATTACCTCTGAATAAACTTTCGACCGTCAATTATCATGTCCATATTACCTCTGATATCGATTGTCGTCTACACTTAACATCCGTACTTAAATTCTAAGTACGCCAGTAATGTTAAGTCCACAAAAAACTGCCATGTCCATATTACCTCTGAGCAGATGTGTGCCTCCATCCCCAAGGGAGTCACAGTCACAAAGTTTGTCATGTTCATATTACCTCTGAATAAACTTTCGACGTCAATTATCATGTCCATATTACCTCTGATATCGATTGTCGTCTACACTTAACATCCGTACTTAAATTCTAAAGTATGCCAGTAATGTTAAGTCCACAAAAAACTGCCATGTCCATATCACCTCTGAGCAAGTATATACCACTCCCCATGACGAGGTAGAACCAATAGCACAAAAATTCTTGGAAGCTATAAACTCCTACCGTCCGTATGTCTGGGAAGTAGCGTCATCATCCAACGTCGTCACGACATATGGACCACATGAGGATTCTATCTTCATTGTCCCGCCTACCTGCAGCAGTCAGCGTTCAATAGTCTTCGGCCGCATGCACAATCAACCGACTGTCCAGGAAGATCCTTTAGATGACGATACTGGGAAAATGCAGGTTCACCGATACAGCCCGCAAGCACTAAGGATCATGCAAAACATGGGCTACGACTTGAAGCAGAAGCCAGGCCTCAACCACGGAAGAGGCAGACGAACGCCGCCGCGCGGCAACACCCGCTATCGACAGACCCGTTTCGGATTAGGGTATGCCACCTCCCTTACGACTTCCAAGTCAGATGAGGACATCTTTTCCTCTTCCCAGAACAGCTCGTCGCCCTCCGACTCACCTGATGCTCTCGAACAAACACTATCAGTAAATATGGTGGTGACAAATCCTGCAGAAGCAGATGAACAGGATTCTGAGCCATTCGAGAATGACTCTTGGGCTCAACAAATGGATACGCAATGGGAATTCCGCTTCGAGCAGAGAGAACCTCCCACCAAGGATGAAGTTATCCAAATCAATATTGGGGGTGAACTCTCGCCAAAGCCAATATTTATCAGTAACAATCTTCCCCCAGCTGAAAGGGAAGAAATTCTACAGCTGATAAAAGAATATATCGACGTCTTTGCATGGGATTATGAGGACATTCCAGGCCTAGACCCGAAGGTAGCTACTCATAAGCTCAATATATTGACCGATTCGAAGCCAGTGAAGCAGCACCAACGCCGGTTCCGCCCAGATATGATGGACGCCATCGAAGCTGAAGTCAAGAAGTTGATAGCCTGCGGTTTCATCCGGGAAGAACAATATCCCGACTGGGTCGCCAACGTTGTCCCAGTCATGAAGAAAAATAGGAAGGTATGTATCTGCATCGATTACCGAGATCTGAATGCGGCCTGCCCCAAGGATGAATTCCCTTTTCCCATCACGGACATCATGATCGACAACACCTGCGGCTTTGAACGCATGTCTTTCATGGACGGGTTCTCATGATACAATCAGATCAAGATGCATCCTGAAGACGAGAAGCACACTGCCTTCCGGACACCATTGGGAGTATATTGCTACACGGTCATGCCCTTCGGATTGAAGAACGCCGGGGCTACATACCAACGGGCTATGAGTAACATATTCCACGAGCATTTACGCAAAACAGTGGAATATTACGTGGACGACATAGCCGTCAAGAGCCGCCTCAAAGGTGATCACATTCAAGACCTGAGGACGGTATTCGAGTTAATGCGCCAACATCAACTCAAGATGAACCCTACAAAGTCCTTTCTGGGTGTATCTAGTGGCAAATTCCTGGGATTTGTCATTATCGCCAAAGGCATCCAAGTGGACCCTGACAAAGTCCAGGCAATCGTAGAAATGCGACCGCCCCGTAATCTGAGGGAACTCAGGGGATTTCAAGGACGTCTGGCTTACATCCGGCGATTCATATCCAACCTCTCGGGGAGATGTCAGCCCTTCTCTCATCTCATGAAGAAAGGTGTATCCTTCGTATGGGACGAAACCTGTAGCAAGCGTTCGGAGATATCAAGCGCTACCTCACCAGTCCGCCAGTTCTGGTGCCTCCCGTCATGGGAAGACCATTCTTGCTGTACGTTCGAGCACTGGACCATTCGCTAGGAGCTCTCCTCGCACAGAAGAACGATATGGGTCATGAACAGGCTATCTACTACCTCAGCAGGATGATGGTCGGAGCCGAACACCGGTACAACCCAGTGGAGAAAGAATGCTTGGCTCTGATGTTCGCTATCCAGAAGACGCGACACTATGTCACCGGCCAGACTATTCATATCATCTCCAGGATCAACCCTCTCCGAGTGCTAATGAGCAAGCCAAGTGCCCTTAATTCCCGACTCGCGACTTGGGCAATGCTGCTAACACCATATGACATGGTATACGTCCCACAGAAGTCCATCAAAGGCCAAGCATTGGCCGACTTCCTAGCTGCTCATCCGATCCCGGAGACCTCCAAACTATACGAAGACATCCCTGATGAAGTTGCAGAATGTAATTTCGCAAGGGAAAGTGACGTATGGCGACTATTCTTCGATGGTGCCTCCAGAACCGGTCCTAAGAGAAACATCGTTTCAGGAGTGGGAGTCGTCCTGGTCACCCCTGATCAGCTCGTCATCTACCGAGCATATTCTCTTAGCGAGCCCTGCTCCAACAATGTGGCGGAGTACAACGCTCTACTAATCGGGCTCCAAGTTGCTAAAGAGCTGGGGGTAGAGTCCCTGGAAGCTTTCGGTGATTCTCTGGTTATCGTCAATCAAGTCAGGGGAATATATGAAGTCCGGAATCCAGACCTCATCCCCTATCACCAAGCGACGGTCGAGATAGCCATGACGTTCAAGGGGTTCTTCCTAGAGCATGTACCTCGATCTCAGAATCTGGAAGCTGATGCCCTAGCCAGTCTAGCTGCGGATCTAGCTACTCCTGTAAGAATGCAGGATTCGGTAATCCTTCTTAACAGAGATTTATTCTGTGTGAAGAACAACTGTCACATAGAACGCAGCTACGTTGTAAACACCGATCCTCCTACGAGAGATTGGACAAGTCCCTTCATAGATTTCGTGGCACACGGAATCTTGCCGGAGGACCCCAAAGAAGCGGTATCCGTCAAGAGACGATCATTACGCTTCTACTTTGATGCATCTTCACAATGCCTGTATCGCCGGACCTATGACGGACTGCTATTGAGATGTCTCTCTAACGATGAAGCACAGCAGATTATCCGTGAAGCTCACGACGGCGTG
Organism: Iris macrosiphon; assembly: GCA_036927795.1. NCBI lineage: Eukaryota > Viridiplantae > Streptophyta > Magnoliopsida > Asparagales > Iridaceae > Iris > Iris macrosiphon. The sequence goes on from JAYESA010000304.1 coordinate 10,102, forward strand.
TGCGGAGCGCATCAACCCGGTCATAAGCTACAGGATCACATCAGGAGAATGGGCTATTATTGGCCTATTATGATCGCAGATGCAATACGGTATGCAAGACATTGTCGAGCCTGTCAGGTTCATGCAGACTTCATACATCAACCGTCTGAACATCTACATCCTACGGTCGCATCCTGGCCTTTCGAAGCATGGGTATGGATATCATCGGTCCTATTCACCCGTCTTCTTCCAGGGATCACCAGTTCATACTGGCCATCACGGATTACTTCTCCAAATGGGCAGAGGCGATCCCTCTCGCTGAGGTAAAGGCGTCTAATGTGATCAGCTTCATCAAGTATCACGTCATTTATCGCTTCGGGGTGCCCCGGAGGATAATTCACGACAATGGGCCTCAGTTCATCAGCCAAGCGTTTCATCGGTTTTGCGATAAAAATCGGATACACAATATTGCCTCTACGGTATACTATCCAGCTGCTAATGGTTTGGCGGAAGTTTTCAACAAAACCATTATCAAACTCTTGAATAAATTCGTCTCTTCAAACAAGAGAGATTGGAATGAGAAGCTGGGCGAATATCTCTGGGCATACCGCTCGACGGTACAGACACCGACAGGCTGCACCCCATTCTCGCTGGTCTACGGGAGCGAAGCAGTTCTCCCCATTGAAATCCAGATCCCGTCACTCAGAATAGCTGTGACTAATGAGCTGACTCAAGAAAAGAATAACCTGTTAAGGCTCCAAGAGCTAGAAGGATTAGACAAGAAACGCCTCCAAGCTCAACAGCGCATCGCGCTCTACCAAGCACGCATTTCCAGAGCTTTCAATCATAAAGTAAAGGAAAGGGTGTTCAAAGTCGGCGAGCTAGTTTTAGCCGTAAGAAGGCCGATGATTCTTATTCACAGAAGTAAAGGCAAATTCCAGCCCAAGTGGGAAGGCCCTTATGTGATCGAGACAACATTCTCAAACGGCGCCTACAGGATAGCCCAGCCTAATGGAGACCTGTTAATGGCTCCTATCAACGGCAAATTCCTGAAAAGGTACTATGCTTAATCTCCCCTGCTCGGACGGAATATAGCGAGGATCTCAATTCTGACAAAACTACTCCCAAAACGAAACTAGTTGGGTCATATCCTATCATGTCTGTACGACCTCTGAATAGATATATCCTGCTAAGAAGTTTATCGAGAGTCTATCATGTCCATACTACCTCTGATATCACTCTCGCCTAAAAACTGTCATTTACATTCCGAAATGATAGGTCCACAAAAGTCAGAAAAGAGTCGCTTTTATTTATTCCCAAAAGGGAGCAGAATTACATCTGGGGAAGCAAAAAGGGAAAGGATACATCATGATGGCGGAGTAGTCAGATCGCGAATCAGCCGCTCCAGTACAGCTATCCTCTCATTCCTAAGAACTAAGGCATCGGCGCGAGCCTGCTCCAGCCGTGCCTCGGGGGTGTTCGTAAGGGTCAGATCAGCCCTTGCCCGAAGACAGCCCGCACGGGCAGCTTCTGCACGGTCCAAATCCCGTTGCGCTGCGCTCAGTCGACCATTCGCTACATCTAGACCTGCCAACGACTGAGAAGCCCACTCCTCTGCCCGAGCAAGTTTTTCCCTCAGCTTGGAGGCCCTCGCTGCATTCCCTTCATGCTCGGATCGACACTTCGTCTCAACAGCAAGAGCCTCTTCCATGACAGCTTTTCTCCTATCCATCTCCAGCTTATGCGTCTGGATGGAGTTGTCTAGGCTTTCCAGCTTCGTAGCGAGCCGCGCAGTCATGAGGTCGTATCGAGCCTGGACATCAGCATCAAGGCTGCCCCGAGTCAGCTGCAAGTATTCGTTAATGGGTTGCTCTAAACCATTAACCGCCGTCTCCAGGGCGTCAGCTGCCCCAGGATCACCGAGCTCCCTGACAGCCCCGATCGAAAACTGAGAAGTCTTCTTCAGGCGCTCGAAGTCCAGATTCTTCGCCAACACCATCGATATCATCGTTTTCAAACCGGTGTAGAAGAGGCTGGTATGCTGCTCGGTCAACGCAACTAGGTCCGGCTGAACGCTAGGAATGGCCGCGATACTAGTAAGTCCCTCTCCAGGGATAATTGTAGACGAGGTGGCCACAGCCGCCGCCTCGACGGGTGGCGCGACCGAAGAAGGTGCGACGATAACAATCGAAGTCATCGGCATACTCGCGAGGGGCGAGGTCACGATAAAGGGTTCGTCCTCCTCTTGAGACGACGAAACCACTCTGGGCGAGCTAGCCCCCGAGGACATTTCCTCCTCAAAGTTGGGCGCCTCCACATCATCGCCAACAGCCAGAGCAGAGCCAGAAGGCGCTTCGACGCTGTACTCCCCGTGGACGTCATCCCCTGAGAAGAAGACAAGAAGGTGGATATCAATATGATAGTAATCTTTCTAAGGGGAGACATAAAGACGATATTTACCCGGAGCCAACGGCATATACGACGCGTCTGCAGCCGATGTAGCTAAACCACGCCTTAATGACGCAATACGAACTGTCATACCTGGAGAAGGAGGTGGGCCGACCGACATCGCCAAGAGTTCTGTCAAGCCTTCACCAAGACGCGGTCGAGGTTCGTCAGCTGGAACCTCGCCAGGCGTGCTCGCTGACACAGCTGGAACTTCACCCGCTGCTGACCTCGGGAAAGATTCTCCCATCTGCCTCGGCCACGCAGGCAATCTCGCTCCGCTACCTGGAGCAGTAGCAGCGACAGCAACCTCTAGCGAGGATTCTCCGGCGCCGCCAGCCAGAACTGTGGAAGGTCCCTCTCTAAAAGGCGAGGAACCTCCAGCCAAAGAATCATCCCTTATACGGGAAGATGCAGGCTCACTCCCGGGAGCCTCAATACCAAGAATGCGGAGAGGACGAGCAACCGTCTCCTTCCTCCTCTAACGAAGAGAAGCTTCCTTCGGAGCAGAAGCCCGCCGCTTCCCATAAGAGACTACCAGAGCCCCCGTAGGTGGAGGCACTTCACACCTCGGCACCGACACCAGAGGCTCATCCGGAGTACCAGACTCCTCACCCTCGTTAGAAGAAACTGAGGGGACTTCGACTCTTCCCCCAGGCTTGGGAGAAGGCACCCTGAAGCTTCCACGCATGTCAAAATCACGATGGAAGGTGTTAATCGCCATATAGAACTAGGCGTAAGAGTGAAGGATGCGCAGCTCTGTGGAGGTTGTAACGACCGGCACGATAAAGATTGCCTCCGTATAACCCATGATGAAATATCACCACCCTCTAGCTCCATCAATGAGTCCGTCCCTGGACCTAAAGCTGGTGACGGCATTGCCCACGTGCAACTGATCGTACCCAAACTGCCTGGCGAACCGACTAGGCAAATAGGGCTCGAAGAAGCAGTGATCTTCGCTCCTGTACAGCAGATGGGAGGGTCTAATACAGACCAACCAGTTAAAAGCTTCCGGGGAAAGGTCGGTCTTCTCTCCACCTGAATCCTCAAGCCGTATCCCTGATTGATTGCGATGTACGGAGGGGACAATGCAGAGGATCTTCCAGCCGTGGCTGAGGTTCAACACCAGCCGACAGTCTAAAACTGTGCTCACATTCCAGGGAGAATCCTTGTAATTCAGCAAGAATATACCCCCCGAGCTGCTACCGGAGCCAGGAGACATCACCCGGGGATTGTGGAGAATTAACTATCCCATCAAGTACAGGTATGGTAATTCCACCCTGGGAAAACTCTCACGCCGAGCTTCGTCGACGAGCAACCCATCAGTCATGGCTCTCAGGCCAGCCTGTATACGGCACACCATGGCGGGAAGCAAGCCCAGTCTTGCCCCGAACACCAGACGCACTGCAGGCCATAGGATGTTCCGGTGAATGCGGTCCGCAGACGCAATATCGGGCACTACTACTCGACGCAGCCATATGGAGAGGAAACCGGTCAGCTGGGATTCCTTATACAGAGGCCTGCGACAGCGCCTCAAGTAACTGTAGGCCTTAGTACCTTCGGGGTACTTTCCTACCCCCTCAACAAGAATCTGATCGGGAGCTTTTGCATCTTCCATAAGATCCTCGACGGCCTGGGCACTGAGAACGCCCAAGCAGTTCACGGGCTCATTCTTACCCCCCGAGGCTTTCTCCGACTTGGCGGCCCTGGCTCGGTGGAAGAAGAGGTAGGACATCCACTTGGTGGTGTGAGCCAAATCAGAAGGCTCGTTATAAAAAGCGGTGCACGCGAAGTATTGACACATCAGCTCCTGATATACTTCCGCCACCCGAGAGTCCAAATCCCCCAACTCCTGGTTGGTGGGAACATACTCTTCATATGGGGGGGGGGGCAGTCCCAACTCCCCCAGTGGAGTGGCGAAGGTCCCGGTGAGCGGAATGTACCGCTCCATCAGTGCCAGGAACAAGTTAGCATTGGGAGGCAACCCAACACTCGTCGCACTCACAGCGGCATATAGTCCAATGCCCTCCAGCTCTCTCCGGAAGTGCTTCAAGGCCCAGTCAACTAGGCATGTCCATCGGGAGTTTGTTGGGGCGATCCACCCATTGCACCGAGGATTCTCCTTGGGATATACCCCACCTCGTCCCTGAAGTCATTACAGAAGGTCGGCAATTGGACCGGCTGGATCACTGAGCTGTCTTCACTCGGGACACTGCCCGGGCACAGTTCCCGGAACAACGTCACAACGCCGGAAGGGCGGCTGACAAACGACCCCTGGTCAGCTCCTTTCAGATGAAAGATCTTCCCCGACTTGCCGTGAAGATCAGGAGTCAGCGTCCACGACATCTTCCTCGGATGCGTCGCATGGAAGAAGGCCGAGATGGGATAATCCCTCGGCATCGTTGGCAAGTACAAGACCAAATTCCCGGCAGGGAAAACCCAGGGCTCCCTCTTGGGCTTCGTCTGGGACTGTTTGTCAATCATGTCCCCAAAGAGAAAAGCCGGCTTTATGTACTGCTCCCCGTCTACATATGTCAAGGGCTCGCCATTGATCATGCTCAGCAGCGTCCGCTCGCCCTGAGCCGATATCAGAAACCCCCTTCCCTCAGGATACTGGGGTCCGGAGATGGGAAATGCCACATGGGACAGATCCTCCTGGTAGTTCGAGTGCAGCATCCCGGCAGCGGAGCCCATCACCTCGGCCAGTGGAGACTCACCCAAATCAACTGCAAAGGTACAAGGAAAATATGTCATTGCAAAATCTTGCACAAAAATACAGACCAAAGAAACGACAGTCTGTGCTTTACGCCAAGATTGCACAAATTTGGTCATTTTACGCCGGAAGTCCCCTCCACAAGCGTAAAACTCAAATTTTACGATATACGCCAATTTTCGGTAGCCGGAGCTTTTACGCTCATAACTACGAAAATATGGAGTTTTTACGCTGGCACATTAGAAATCTGGGCGTAAAAGATAAAAATGCCTCCGTGCATCATCTTCCTTAAAAGAGGCTATCAGCACAGAAGACGACCTAGTGTGGTCACGTTCAACGTGTGCGAAGGATTTTTCGTCGTTTTTGTCATCCCAAAGGCTCTACCTCTAAGACCGGGTACGCTGCTCGTCGGCGGGATACTTCGCTCAGAAGGAAGTTCACCTTGCCCGACCGAAGACTCCCTCGCTGGGGCAGAAGAATGAGATGAAGAACCTATGCTCTTTCCCTTAGCGGAAGGGGTTTGTTTCGGCGCCATTTCTGAAGACTCGAAGTGCTCGGAGAAGGAACGAAGAAAAACTCGAACAGTCGAAAGCTCTCTTTCGCAGAAGACAGATAAAAAGTTTTTCTCTCAAAAGCTTGGGATATATATATAGTTCGGGTCGACTCCTCGAATCCTCGGACGAACTCCTCGAGACCCTAACCAAATCTCGCAATTAATAGATTGGTTATGATTGGATGCTACGTCAGCCCACTACCCTTGAAAAACGGACAGTCAGCGAATTCGAAAGTTTTTCGTACAAGACGGTTCAGCGGGTTCTACGCTAAAGGAGCTTTCTACGCTCGACAGCAACGAATCTACGGTTTTACGCTCGCAAGCTATAAGTCTATAGTTTTACGCCCGGATGCCTTTGTGCTCGGTAGCTTTTATGCTCGAGAGGCCACAAACCTACGACTTTACGCTCAGCAGATACCAAATCGATGATCTCACGCTCGGTGGCGCTCAGTTTACGCTCAGAAGCAACAGATCCGCAAACTTCACGCTCGAAGAAATTTTTTTTTCAGGAGCTACAGATCAAACAGTTCTACGCTAAAGGAGCTTTCTACGCTCGACAGCTACGAATTTACGGCTTTACGTTCGACAGCTATAAGTCTATAGTTTTATGCCCGGATGCCTTTGTGCTCGGTAGCTTTTATGCTCGAGAGGCAACAAACCTACGACTTCACGCTCAGAAACCACAAGTCTACGATTTTACGCTCGATGGTGTTTTACGCTCACAGGCTACAGATCAACAGTTCTACGCTAAAGGAGCTTTCTACGCTCGACAGCTACGAATCTACGGCTTTACGTTCGACAGCTATAAGTCTATGGTTTTATGCCCGAATGCCTTTGTGCTCAGTAGCTTTTATGCTCGAGAGGCAACAAACCTACGACTTCACGCTCAGAAACCACAAGTCTACGATTTCACGCTCGATGGTGTTTTACGCTCACAGGCTACAGATCAACAGTTCTACGCTAAAGGAGCTTTCTACGCTCGACAGCTACGAATCTACGACTTTACGTTCGACAGTTATAAGTCTATGGTTTTATGCCCGGATGCCTTTGTGCTCGGTAGATTTTATGCTCGAGAGGAAACAAACCTACGACTTCACGCTCAGGAACCACAAGTCTATGATTTCACGCTCGATGGTGTTTTACGCTCACAGGCTACAGATCTACAGTCCTACGCTAAAGGAGCTTTCTACGCTCGACAGCTACGGATCTACGGCTTTACGTTCGACAGCTATAAGTCTATGGTTTTATGCCCGGATGCCTTTGTGCTCGGTAGCTTTTATGCTCGAGAGGCAACAAACCTACGACTTCACGCTCAGGAACCCCAAGTCTACGATTTCACGCTCGATGGTGTTTTTACGCTCAGAGGCTACAGACTGATGATTTCACGCTCCACGACTTTCCGCATATCCGAACAGTCCCCAAAGCGGTCAATTGCAAAGTGTTCACACAGAAGATACTCGTTCTTGACCCAGAGCATCCCAAGTACCCGAAGCATACATAGTTCAAATATTAAGAAATTACTCTTCTCGGGTCCAAAATTGGAGGTTCATCCAGACTCCAGTCTGAATATCTCGTCTATCAAGGTGGCAACTCAATTTGACAGCCAAAAACCTCGACCCTATTCCAAGGGAGTTTCGAGAGATCATTCTTGAAGACGAAGTCTGAACAAAAGTGCTGTTCATCAGAGAAGCAATAGTTCAGAATTCTGCGCGGTCCCTCAGTCCTAGCAACAGGACAGTTCTAAATGTTCAAGATGCTCAATAGCGTTCTATAGACTATTCGCTATGCGTAAAGGACAGGGCCTAATACTCTTTCTATCAGAGTCGGCGTAAAGATTCAGACGTGTCGAAGCTACACATATTCAGACTTTACAGCAACATATGGCAAGACGATCATATGAAGAAGAAGACGATTTTATTAAAAGATTAAAATCATGATTACATATGAGGGAAATCCAATCTACAAGGGTTTTCTCCATTTTTCATGGTTACATCTGAGGGAAACTCCGTCAACAAGAGGAGTTCCCCCACCTTCGTCTGAAGATCGCCCAGAAGCTGTTCTGACAGGTTCTCACATGGGTGGAGATCTTCCTCTTCTTCGAAGACAGTTCATCGACTACCACAGTCATGAACAAGAAGATCCTCCATTCGCCATGGCCGATCCAGTTGAGGTTTCTTTAACCCAACTCGATCGAGGACGATAGATATAGTTTGTCTAATCTCGTCCGCGGGGATCTCAGGAGAAAATATACAGCTTGCCAGCCGTATGGTGAAATATGATCCTTTCCTTCTCCCGGAAGAACCACCATACAAAGTGGCTGATTATCCCGAGCAAGGGAGGCTAAGATATCCTTCCATGATCCATCGTTGCAGTGGACACTTGCTCGAAGATGCCGTCTTTTTCGGCTCCCTACATGCTGGAAGAACATGATCTCCTTCTTCCTCAGGTCGACCCGACGAACTCCGGCGATCATCTCTGCATGGTGATGGGAATGTGGTGAAAACAGGTTCACCCCCCCAGCCTTTTTACAGGCAAAAGAGATCACAGCGGTCCCCAATAAATCCGCCATAAAGTCAGCATCGACCGTTTCAACGCTCCATTCAGAAACGTTTCGAGTTACGAGGGGCCGTTCATGCTTCATTCAAAGCATTTCAAATTCCGAGGAATTTAAAAGCTTTGAAGGGGGTCTTGTAGAAGCATGAAAAATACGCTGGGAGGATCTACGCAGCCTCTTGATGCAGAGCAGCATAAGCAGAAGCCTTCAGAGCCATCAAGCGTGAAACATAGCTTTTTTCTGCTAAACACAGCGTGAAGTATAAAGCTCAAAGGACCATCCACGTAAGTGCAGTACGTCCAGGCCGCTCCAGCGTAAACAGAGTTCTTCATTGCCTCCATGGCGTAAAACTCAGCCACTCTCAAAGCAGCGTTAAAGCGTACGAGGAACGCTTCGTCTTCACCGAAATGAACCTGTCAAGTCACGCAGTGAAACTGACCTCTGACTCCTGACAAAAAGTGCTGCACGGCTACCTAGACGACGGCTGAAAACGATGGCAGACCCCTCGGGAGGCGCCCCACAGTATGATGGCAGATCTCTGCATTTAATGTAGAGGATTTGGTTAAAATATCACCAAACCGTCGTTTACTGAAGTCCCCTCAGCGTAAACCGCTCTTTCGCGTACAAGGGAATACGCTGCCTTGTTTTACACAGGCAAACATGAGCTGTTTTACTCTCCGCAGTAGACAAACCGCCTGCCACGTCAAAAGCTGCACTTCGTACAGGGCTCGAGGCACGTCTCTACCTCAAATTTCACAGAGAGATGACAGTTTCCCTCAAGGCACGTCTCTGCGACGGATGCACAGAAGGGCTGCAGACCCTCAAAACACGCCTCCGCATTTAATGCACAGGATGATGGCAAATCTCTGTAAGAGATTTGATTATATCTTCAAAAGCCGTAATTCCGGCTAAGACGTCCACATCAGCACTCTGGCACGGTACGCAGCGGCTTCTACGCCCATTCAGTATCTGTGCTCGCGCGGCTTCTACGCCCATTCGGCTTCAACGCCCACTCAGTCTCTATGACCATTCGGCTTCTATGCCTGTTCGGCTTCTATGCCTATTCGGCTTCTACGCATGTTCGGCTTCTATGCCTATTTGGCTTCTACGCCAGGGTGATAGTCATTTGGCTTCTACGCCAACCTCTTCTACACGACGGATACCTACCTACGTGGCTTCTATGCCGTGATCTTTGCAGCAGATATACTCGTTTTGTCCCCTTAGTTGGACACGCGTCACATGCCCACTCAAAAGATCATTTATACGTAGGCATTGGTTATTTTAACCGTTGTGTAAAAGGGTGCTGTACTGTCCACTCCTTGATTTTTACACCGACGGAGTGGTCACTGTCACCAAAACTCTATAAATAGAGACCCCTATCAATGGGGAAAAAGGTCGAAAAACTTCAAACTTGAAGATCGAACAAGGTCGAAAAACTTCAAACTTGAAGATCGAACAAGGTCGAAAAACTTCAAACTTGAAGATCGAACAAGGTCGAAAAATTGGTCAAAAAAACCAATACCAGATCAAACGGTCGAAACTTCCAAGAAAGATCGAACCAGAGGTCGAGAGAGAGAGAGAGAGAGAGAGAGGGAGAGAAGAGTCCGGAGCTCAGGCAAAGAGTAGGGATCGACGACTTCGGCATCGCGCATCCACCCTCCTTTGCAACCTTCGAAGCTGCTTCCTGTCTTCTACGGCACTTCTTCAACATCATGTAGTCCAAGGGCTAAAGTGATCGACTGCAGATCAGACACCTATAGCAATTTATACCCAGATTAAATAAATTGTACTCCCAGATCCTCGTATAGGATCAAATTGTACAAGTTTGTTTGTAAACCAAAGGGCACGGGTCTCGTATAAACCCTGTCATTGAAATACACTTTCATTCTTTCGTTTAATACCACAAACAAGAACATGTAGAGATGCTAGATCAATATACTAGAGATACATGTCAAGAATCATCTAACTAAGTGTGTGAAGCATCAGCATATCATGTGATCGGCTTAGGACTGATTAGACTCATTACATTGATTAGCGATCATCCTTGTAAAGTCAGGCTAACCACATGTAACAACGATGAGGCATGTAATGGTCAGGCTGTACCGACGTGAGGTGTGGGTGAGCTATGATGCATGTAAAGTTGGGTATGATCACATAAGCTACTAATATTTCCCTGTTTTTTCCCAGCTAGCACGATGGATTCCAATCACGACTCCTCGTGACAGGTCTCAATGATGCCAACTCGTGTAAATAACAGTGTCAGAGTCATGTACGCTATACAACAAGAGTTATAGAGATAATCAATATAATGGAAACTGTCAGAGAATGTACTCGCCTGGGGTCCTCCTCCTGGTATGAATCAGAGTCCAAGTCACAGTCCAAATAGCCTATGTATTACAAATTTACCATGTCAAAAGATAATTTATTTTAATTTATTTAATTCTGCAATAATTACTCTAAATTCTTATTTTAATCTTATTATTCTGATTTTTAGGTTAATTCCTAAATTTTGTCCAAAGGAACTGAATTTTGTCAACTCGAGACTCATGGCACGCAATTCGAGACGATCTGTTGACCAAAAAGTCAACCGACACAAACTCGACTTTCATGCATGATTTTCTGTAAATTTCAGCCTCAAAAACATGTTGGAATTTATGGCTCGTCCGAATTCAAATTCGTTTGGAAATTATGGCACATACAAATTTCGTATTGTGCACCGATGGTTAAATTCTAATCTAGAATTTCTACAGAATTAACAGTATATAAATATTTAGAAATAAATTCTGGGAAAAATATATGTCAATGATCTCGATATTAGCTTTCCGAAACTTCAAACGGTTCATGTTTCTGATTCCTGGTTCTCCCGGAATCGCGAAAAAATCGAGACACGTCTATTTTCGGACATGCTGTGCTCTACGAATTTTCCAGAATTTAATACTCATAATTTTGTAAAACAATTTATATAATAAGAAATCTAACCTCAATATCGTTCTAATGCAAGCAACGGGGCATCATTTGGAGTCCAGAGCTATGCGCAATGGCTTCTGGAAGATGAAGGAACCCTAGATGGCAATTCTCCAAAATTTGGCTCAAGGAAAACCCTAGAAATTAATAACTTAAACTATTATATATAGAGAGGAGAGAGAGAGCCGCGGCTCAAAGGAGTGCCACGTGGCAGCCATCCGACGCTGCCCGCTCAGATCTAACGGTCTGGGTTCCCTGCGGCTCGGCTCAGCTCAGTCCGACTGGGACTCGGACGCGGCTCGGCTCGGCTCGCGGTCGGGTCGGCGCACCCACACCCACCCCGCGGTCGCTGACAGGCGGGCCCCGCACTGTTGGCTGCGGAAGGCTGACAGGTGGGCCCCTGTTGGCTGACTGGGCAGAAATAATTACTTTTTGGGTTTTCTTTTTCAGAAATTAGTTTTTAATTCAGTTTTTCATAATTAACTCAAAATAAATGCTAAAAAGAATCAGAAAATTTCCAATAAATTCTAGAAAATATATTTTCTTATTTAGAACATAAAATAAAAGGTTGGGATATTTTTAATTAAGTTTGTCCCTAAAATAAATTCTTGAAAGTCCTAGGAAATTAGGGTTACTAGTTTTTAATTAACTAAAAATTGTGAAAAAATTCCAATAGTCCCAAATTAACCTAATAATAATATTTAAGCAAGAATTTCAGGATACGGAGGTTACAAGTCTACCCACCTTAAAAAAATTTCGTCCTCGAAATTTAAGATCCTCAATAGTTGTATGTATTCATTTATATTATTTCTCCATCAAAAATTTAATTCATCAAACCATATAATCATGAAGCAAATTCATATTGTTATTTCACAAACTTTCATAATTCTATAGATATCATATTTCTGAAAAATCCTCAAATTTAATAATCGAATTCCATTCGTATCACAATCTCCTCAAAATTTGGTGTTAATAATTAAATAATCAAAAATTCAATATCCAATCCTCTAATTTAAATCCAATCAATGCACATTTATAAAAGTTAAAATCTCATCCAAAAAGTTTGTATTCAAACACTAACCCATTAATCATCTTACTCCTCAAATCTTGAGTAATTCACTAAATACAAAATTTACTATCCATTCCTTTAATTGAAATCCAGTAAATGCATATTTATAAAATTTAAAAAATCTTATCCCAAAATTCGAATTCAACACTAATCCATTAGTGATCTTAATCCTCGATTCCTTTTTCCACACAAAATCAAATAATGTATTAGTTATGAAATCTTCAAATACCATATTCAATATAAGTTCATAACTTGCAGTCCAATGAATATAATGATAATCTCCTTAATTTTCTCGAATTTTAATGATAGATTCAATCATATCTTAATCTTCATAAAAATTAATGTTTTAGCAAAATTGTCAATTCCGCCATATTAAATTCTCAACTCTTTATTTAAATTAATATTTATCCTCGATATTTAAAGCACATTGTCTCTCTTTGTCAAGTCATGTCCTCTTCATAAATCTTTACTACGGTCAAACCCCCAACAATCAAGGTCTAAGAAAATCCTACCTATAGTCACACAACATGCAATCTAGAGAAAATATGCATGGTTATGGTCTCCTTTGTCATGGTATTGCAGTCTCTGCTAGGGTGTACTACTAACTATATTCTAACAAGAAAATTGTTGATACAAGCTATGATACTAAGGAATCAATCATTCAAACAAACAGATGGAAAAGGAATATGAGGAAAGAACAGAACATAGCATTCTAACCCATTAATTGGATATCTTAATCCTCTAATATACAATTAACTCTGGCACATTCACTCACTAATTCCTATCTCTATATACTGATATCCATACCAACTAATCATTAGTCAACAACATCCATGAATACATCCTCATTGCATACACCTGTCTATTGATACCTAGATATGATACCAAGAATCTCTAACACAACCATAGTTTAATAATGCATCCAAAGTTTGATACCTTTATCCCTTGGTACTACTATTTCTACTACAAGCACACTCACTGCTAGCTCTCTTACCTACTGTAATTATTTATACTAGTCGTTCTTATCACTCAAGTGCACACCAAGTGCAACACACCATACTAAGTACTGCTCCTTCTAATGCAACTCTAGATGGACACCCAAGTCTGTTTGCAGTGCCATCTCAAGCATTCTCAAGCCAATAGATTCTTACACATGCATATCAACCACTCATATACTGTTATACATTTCTTACCTACCATAAAATTTTATCCTCAAAATAAAATTATCAAAATTTAACTTCTCGAACAATTTAAAATAAAATGCATATACTTTCCTCAAAAGTCAAATGCTCAAATATCGAAATAAAAATTTTAATCACTTCTAAAATCCTTATAGCTTTGACTATGTTTATTGAATTGAATTTGAATCCTCAAAATTTTAATAACATAAAATCTTAACTCCTCAAAATTCTTAAAAATTGAAATTTATTTCCACTCTTCAATTTATAAATTTAAATCCACAAGTATACATATAAATACTCACAGTCTCTAATACTAAAGGTGCACTCAAATACACCCATTGTCTACAACTCTCAACTGTGTACTGAAACTTGTACTGCCCGAATTACTTGCACTATTATTTCCAAGTGATCAAAGTTATCATTATCAGCATTTTTATGTTTGAATTCTTTCTTCACTGATTCGTTCTACGTTGTGGTCTGTTCGTGATCACAAAAGTAACAGTTTATGACCGATCAGTGATTCGGGGAAATTCGAATTAAGTTCTTGAATAGGTGAGTTTCGATTGTTCGAATTCGATTTCTGATCTCAAAATTTACAAGTTTCCTTTAGAAATTATCTCCTGCCCGAATTACTTGCACTATTACTTCCAAGTGATCAAAGTTATCATCACACGTATTTTCTCCAATGATTTTCTATCTATATTACTTGATACACCAATTTAATTATGAAGTACTTACTGTTATTAGCACCTTGCTCAACAAAACCTTGATATAGAATTACCAGCACTATTGGTATGGTAACACTAGCTCCATCATTAGATCACCTCATCAAGCTTATTAGAACTCCCGATTATTCGCACTAGTTATAACACCCATATTTTACTTCACTCTCAATGACATGCATATGGTTCCATATCTCGATTGATGTATAAGCATATCTCTTAATCCTTTTACAGCCTGTTAAACTAATCTGTGATACACTTCACAATTTTCATTACTAATCCTGATATTTCTCTACTTATGACATCTCATTAAACCCTTTATGCATATACATTCCTTCACTCTTAACGCATCCGGTATCAATCATCAAATTGAACATCATGCTCCATTAATCTTTAACATAATTCTTTGATACTTAATTATTTACATAGATCATCCAATTACATAATTTCATGACTATCCAAGATGGGTATGCTTAACCCTTGGAACTATCACTGATACTCTATACTCTCCTTCTACTTATAGTACTATAACGACACCTATCCTAGAGCTATTGCTACAAGGTACTATGCTATGGTTATCTCTAGATTAATGCCTACTGCTCACATGTCCAACCAAGAAATACTTATGACTCATAAGTCATACCCAGTCAACACTAATACAAGACACAGACATAATTGCAAGTAACCAATTATCATACTAACAAGGAATCCTCAAAGAAGCTCAAAAAGGAATGGGATTAAGGACTGAAGGTATTGCTACTGCTAGTAAACAAAAGAAGTGATGGAACAAAGTCATGTAATAACGAAATAGATAAGTATTGAGATGAGACTTTAAGAACCATTTTAAGATACAACCTGATAATTATACACATCTATCTGAAATCATGACACTCAGAATCCTCGCCACGCCAGTAAGCATAGATGCGATAAACGACAGGTTCCATAACTAAGGTATGCAACTCTATAATCATGTCATCTAGAATCTTCGCCACGCCAACCGGTATGCCTGCGAGAGACTCTAAGTTTCATAACTAAAGTATGTACATCCAAGTCAGGTTCCTACGTTCTCGTCACGACAGCTAATATGGCTGCAATAAACTCTAGGTTCCATAACGAAAGTAGACGTTTTACCTTTCTCACTGTCCTCATCAACATATGTCATAAGATGATACCGTAAAGTTTAGTCCATAAAATTTATCTCGATAAAAAAAAATCAAACTCAACAACGACACCAAGAATTAGATTTAACAACTGATCAACAAGAATCAAGTTCAATAAGTAAGAACGGACGGAAACAAGAGAAAGATTTAAATTGGAAATTATAATGAGATTCTCAAGGGGTCGTTCCAGGAATCTTTCAAGATTTTATGATTGAGTATCCTCTCTCATCCTAGTATCCTATGTCCTATATTCTATAGCAGGCACGCAGTAGTACAACTAAGACGTTGCACTACTACGACATCGCACAACTTGCGAAGTCTGACCTACATGGGCCGCCACTAAAAATGTGTCACGACCCGCACCCGGAATTTGGGCGCGAGTGCGTGGGTACGTCCAGCCTACGCCGCAGCACCGGCGGTAGAATGCTGTCTAGGTCATGTAACTATCTAATCAATCTCACACGAATATCCAACTCCATAAGGAGGCACATATATAACAATATAATACAAAATATACTCAATCACATAAACTAAGGCACGATGAGATATCGAGAAGATATATAAAATACAAGACAAGTCTAAACAACAATAAATAGTCTAACCTGCAATAAATACATCCAAATCTCCACGTATGCCGAAAATAAGTCCTCTATGTCACAGTCTGGAAAAATATCCAGTCAGGATTGGAACAAAGTACAAGCACTAACAGCAGTTCCATGTATATTGACAAAAACTATAATACAGTGTAAAGAAATACAAGACAAATATGAATACTGGCAATAAGAAATACTGGGATAAGAAATACTGGAATAATGAAGTACTGGAATAAAGGAATACTGGAGCATATGTCATCATTAATGTACATCTAGCAATAAAATGGAAATATAAGTACAGACAAGAACAATAAACTGGTATGCAAGTGTGTACGAGAACAATAGCTAGAACATGTAGAGATGCTAGATCAATATACTAGAGATACATGTCAAGAATCATCTAACTAAGTGTGTGAAACATCAGCATATCATGTGATCGGCTTGGGACTGATTAGACTCATTACATTGATTAGCGATCATCCTTGTAAAGTCAGGCTAATCACATGTAACAGCAATGAGGCATGTAATGGTCAGGCTGCACCGACGTGAGGTGTGGGTGAGCTATGATACATGTAAAGTTGGGTATGATTAGATAAGCTACTAATATTTTCTCGTTTTTTCCTAACTAGCACGATGGATTTCAATCACGACTCCTCGTGACAGGTCTCAATGATGCCAACTCGTGTAAATAACAGTGTCAGAGTCATGTACGCTATACAACAAGAGTTATAGAGATAATCAACATAATGGAAACTGTCAGAGAATGTACTCGCCTGGGGTCCTGCTGCTGGTATGAATCAGAGTCCAAGTCACAGTCCAAATAGCCTATGTATTACAAATTTACCATGTCAAAAAATAATTTATTTTAATTTATTTAATTCTGGAATAATTACTCTAAAATCCTATTTTAATCTTATTATTCTGATTTTTAGGTTAATTCCTAAATTTTGTCCAAAGGAACTGAATTTTATCAACTCGAGACTCATGACACGCAATTCGAGACGATCTGTTGACCGAAAAGTCAACCGACACAAACTCGAATTTCATGCATGATTTCCTGTAGATTTTAGCGTCAAAAATATTCTAGAATTTATGGCTCGTCTGAATTCAAATTCGTTTTGGAATTATGGCACATACAAATTTCGTATTGGGCACCGATGGTTAAATTCTAACCTAGAAGTTCTACAGAATTAACAGTATATAAATATTTCGATTTATTTTCTGGGAAAAATATATGTCAATGATCTCGACATTAGCTTTCCGAAACTTCAAACGGTTCATGATTCTGATTCCTGGTTCTCCCGGAATCGCAAAAAAATCGAGACATGTCTATTTTCGGACTTGCTGTGCTCTACGAATTTTCCAGAATTTAATACTCATAATTTCGTAAAACAATTTATATAATCAGAAATATAACCTCAATATCATTCTAACGCAAGAAACTGGGCCTCATTTGGAGTCGGAAGCTATGCGCAATGGCCTCTGGAAGATGAAGGACCCTAGATGACAATTCTCCAAAATTCGGCTCAAGGAAAACCCTAGAAATTAATAACTTAAACTATTATATAGACAGAGGAGGGAGAGTGCCGCGGCTCAAAGGAGTGCCACGTGGTAGCCATCCGACGCTGCCCGCTCAGATCTAACGGTCTGGGTTCGCTGCGGCTCGGCGCAGCTCAGTCCGACTAGGATTAGGACGCGGCTCGGTTCGGCTCGGCTCGCGGTCGGCTCGGCGCACCCACACCCACCCCGCGGTCGCTGACAGGCGGGCCCCGCACTGTTGGCTGCGGGAGGCTGACAGGTGGGCCCCTGTTGGCTGACTGGGCAGAAATAATTACTTTTTGGGTTTTTTTTCAGAAATTAGTTTTTAATTCAGTTTTTCATAATTAACTCAAAATAAATGCTAAAAATAATCAAAAAATTCCCAAAAATTCTAGAAAATATATTTTATTATTTAGAACCTAAAATAAAAGTTTGGGATATTTTTATTTAAGCTTGTCCCAAAAATAAATTCTTGAAAGTCCTAGGAAATTAGGGTTACTAGTTTTTAATTAACTAAAAATTGTGGAAAAATTCCAATAGTCCAAAATTAACTTAATAATATATTTAAGCAAGAATTTCATAATACGGAGGTTACACATACACACACAGGTACACACACACACACACAGACACACACACACATACACACACACACACACATATATATATATATATATATATATATATATATATACATCTCAATACTAATAGTGCACATGAACTTCCTTACTATCCCTATGACCTCTAATACATCTCAAATAAAATAGAAACATAACTGTAACTGTAACTGTAACTATAACTATAACTATAACTATAACTATATATATATATATATATATATATATATATAATACTCTAATAGTTATAACCAAGGTAAATTGAATTAGAATGCAAAGTATCAAACACGTGGAGTGCACCGCACCCGTATCACACTCAATCTATGATATGCTTGCGATACGGCTCCACTACACCACCAAACGTATTCCGAAGGATACGAGCAAGTCTAGAATCACAATTAGAAGCAAGATGAAGTATTAGCTGCTCATCTACATGTTCGTGTCAAAATATGACATGCTCAAACCCCCGTGTCGAAAGAAAATCTCCAAATCAACCTGTATCGCTAAATTGTCGTGATACGGCCTACACATATCCAATTGCGGACACGACACTAGTCTCACACAACCAAACACATGTCAATTTGGTTTAATTAACCTATTGATAAACATATGATGTGCCAATCTCAAAATTTTCCTAAAATTGACACAAAATACTATATAAAACTCATAATATATAGCCAAATAACCTAGAACTTGTTCTATAGGTAGTCATATGCCATGGGGTCATTCCTAATGGTCAAATGCATGATTAAGAAGCTATAATGAGAGAAAAATTCCGAAATTACCAATTAGAAGATAGATTTCCAATAAAAATATCATTGGACACGATCCGGACACGATTTGTAGCTCCAAAGCTCCTCCTCCTTGTGCTCCTTGCTTCTCCAAGGCTCCAAGAGTAATGAATTTGAGAATTAATTGGTGGTAAATTGTGTAGAAAATCAATGGAGGGAAAATAAAAAATTGGGGATCTAGAATTTGGATCAAAAATAAAATGCAAATGAGGAGAGAGAGAGAAGAATGGCCTATATGTGGCCGGCCCCAAGTTTCCCCCTCCAAGCAATATACAAACACAATTATGCCCCTACATGCTAATATGAGAAATAATTATGAAAGGGCTATTTTGGGAAGTCTCTTACTAATTGTAATTAACTAATTCTCCTTAGTTAATTAGTGGGAATGGGTTCATTGGGCCTAGTCCATGTTGGCTTACTATTTGTCATGACAAGTCTAATTTAGGTCCACTAATGTCAAGTCAAATTAAATAGGCTAGTTCTCTAACTAAATTAAATTAAATACTATAAGCATCTAATTAAATATAGCACTCTAATAATTAAATAACTAATACAAGTATCAAATAAATATACATAGCCCACTAGTATTAATATTGTATTCCTAATATTAAATAACTAGGCCAAATTATCCCTAGCTGAAAAAGTGGGGGTGACAATTCTACCCATTTTATACTATATTTTGATTAGAATTAATGATTTAGACTCGTTTTCATTATTCGGAAATTATATTATACCATATTTTAGTTCAAATCACCCGTTTATACTCGTTTTTACCATTTTACGAGCATTTGATACCATATTTTGGTTAGAATCATATTTCTATACTCGTTTCACAAATCTAGGCCTGTTATATACTATATTTCGGTTAGAATTACACGTCTATACTCGTTTTCACCATCTACGCCTATTCTATACTATAATTTCGGTTAGAATCATATATCTATGCTAATTTGTACTATTCTACACGTTTTATATTATATTTTGGTTAAAATCACCCAACCATACTCGTTTTTATCCTTCTACATTCATTATATTCCATATTTCGGTTAGAATCACCTATTTATACTTATTTTCACCAATCTAAGCTTATTTTATACCATAATTTCATTTAGAAATACCCATCCATACTCGTTTTTATCGACCTATGGTGCATTCTATACCATAATTCGGTTAGCATCATCCATCTATACTCGTTTTAACCAATATAAATTTATTTTATTTCATATTTCAGTTAAAATCACCCATCTATACTGATTTTTACATTTCTACGTCCGTTTTATACCATATTTTGGTTAGAATCACCAATCTAAATATTTTTTCAGCAATCAACGCTCATTTTATACACTATTTCGGTTAAAACCACTCATTTATACTTGTTTTTACCATTCTACGAGAATTTGATACCTTATTTTGATTATAATTATATTTTAATACTTGTTTCCACAGATTTGTGCCACTTTTATACTATATTTCGGTTAGAATCGTCCATTTAGACTCTTTTGCACTGATCTACGTACATTTTATACCATATTTCTGTTAGAATCACCCATCTATACTCACTTTTACGATTCTACCCCTATTTTATATCATATTTCGATTACAATCAATGATCTAGACTCGTTTTCATCATTCAACGATCATATTGTAACATGTTTCGTTTTGAATCACTCGATTATACTCGTTTTCACCATTTTACGAGCATTTAATAGATTATTTCGGTTAGAATCAAAATTTTATACTCGTTTCACCAACCTAGGCCAATTATAAACCATATTTCTGTTATAATCACATGTCGATATACGTTTTCTCCATTTTACACTTATTCTATACCATAATTTCGGTTAGAATCACTACATGCTCATTTTCACCATCATGTACTTGTTTTATACCACATTTTGTTTAGAATAACCTATCTATACTCGTTTTAAACCATTCTATGTATTTTCTATATTATATTTCGCACCCAACTATACTTGTTATCACCATTCTATGTTCATTTTATACCATGTTTTGGTCAGAATTACCGATCTAAACATGTGTTCACCAATTTAAGCTCATTATGTACCATAATTTTGGTTAGAATTATCCATATATACTCATTTTCATTAATCTATGTCTGTTCTAAACCATATTTTGGTTAGTATCACACATCGATACTCGTTCTAACCATTCTACGCTCATTCTATATCATATTTCAATTAGAATCATCCATCTATACTCGTTTTCACCAATCACCCCATCTATACTCGTTTTTACCATTTTACGAGCTTTTATACCTTATTTCGGTTAGAATTATATTTTTATACTCATTTTACTAATCTAGGCAAGTTATATACCATATTTCGATTAGAATCACACGTTTATACTCGTTTTCACCATTCTATGCCTATTCTATACCGTAATTTCGGTTAGAATCACTAGATGCTCGTTTTCACCATTGTACACTTGTTTTATACCATATTTTGGTGAGAATCAATCATCCATACTCGTTTTCATTATTCTACAATCATTATATTCTATATTTCAGTTAAAATTACCTATTTATACTTGTTTTCACCAATCTAAGCCTATTACACCATAATTTTGGTTACAATCACCCATCTATATACGTTTTCAACAATCTTGCCTATTCTTCAGTTAGAATAATCCATCGATGCTAATTTTAACCATTCTACGCTCATTCTATATTATATTTTAGTTAGAATCACTCATCTATACTTGTTTCCACTATTCTATGTCCATTTTATACCATAATTTTGGTCAAAATCACAAATCTAAACACATTTTCAGCTTTCAACACTCATTCTATATCGTATTTCGGTTAGAATTACTTTTTATTTATACTCATTTTTCCCATTCTACGATATTTGATAAATTATTTCGATTATATCATATTTTAAGACTCATTTCCACAAATATATACCACTTTTATGCCATATTTTAGTTAGAATCATCCTTCTATACCCGTTCTCACTGATCAACGCACATTCTAACCATATTTCGATTAGAATCACTCATCTATATTCTACTTCTATTTTATACCATATTTCAATTAGAATCAAAGATCTAAACTTGTTTTCATCATTCTACGATCATATTATACCATATTTCGGTTCAAAATCACTCGTTTATCGTCATTTTCACCATTTTATGAGCATTTGATAACTTATTTCGATCAAAATCACATTTTTATACTAATTTCACCAATCTACGCCGGTTATATACCATATTTCGGTTAGAATCACACGTCCATACTCGTTTTCACCCTTATATAATTACAAAAATAGATGTTAGTTAACCTTCCTTTTATTATTCATTTCTTTTGTTTTTTAATTAATTTGAAGTTCTTTCTTGAAATAATTCCACCTTATGTCCATTCTATACCATAATTTTGGTTAGAATCACACATCTATACTTGTTTTCATTATTCTACACATTTTATAATCACCCATCCATACTCGTTTTTATCATTCTACGTTCATTATATTCCATATTTCGGTTAGAATCACCTATTTATACTTGCTTTCACCAATCTAAGCTCATTCTATACAATAATTTCTGTTAGAATCACCCATATATACTCGTTTGCATCAATCTATGGCCTATTATATACCATATTTTTTGCTTAGAATCACCTATCTATACTCGTTTCAACTATTATATGGTCATTATATATTATATTTCAGTTATAATCACCATTTATACTCGTTTTGACCATTCTACGTCCGTTTTATACTATATTTTGGTTAGAATCACCGATCTAAACATATTTTCAGCATTGTACACAAAATTTATACCATATTTCTATTATAACCACTCATTTATACTCGTTTTCACCATTCTACGAGAATTTGATACCTTATTTCAATTATAATCATATTTCAATACTCGTTCTCCACAAATCTATGCCACCTTTATACCTTATTTCGATTAGAATCACTCATATATACTTAATTTTTCCCAATCTACGCATATTCTAAACCATATTTCCGTTAGAATCACCAATCTATACTCGCTTTCATGATTCTACCCATTTTATACCATATTTCGATTAGAGTCAATGATCTAGACTCATTATTCTACGATCATGTTATATCATGTTTCAGTTCGAATCACTCGTTTATACTCGTTTTCACCATTTTACGAGCATTTGATACCTTATTTCGATTAAATCATATTTCTATACTCGTTTCACGAATCTAGGCCGATTATATACTATATTTCAGTTAGAATCACATGTCTATACTCGTTTTTACCATCTACGCCCATTCTATACTATAATTTTTGTTAGAATCACATATTTATGCTCATTTTCACTATTCTATACGTTTTATACCATATTTTGGTTAAAATTACCCAACCATATTCGGTTTCATCTTTCTACGTTCATTATATTTTTGTATTTTGGTTAGAATCACCTATTTATACTTGTTTTTATCAATATAAGCTCATTCTATACCATAATTTTATTTAGAAATACCCGTCCATAATTATTTTTATCAATCAATGGTGCATTCTACATCATAATTCGGTTAGAATCACCCATCTATACCCATTTTAACAAAGCTAAACTCATTATATACCATATTTTAGTTATAACCATCTATCTACACTCGTTTTCACAATTCTACGTCCGTTTTATACCATTTTTGGTTAGAATCACCAATCTAAATATTTTTTCAGCAATCCATGCTTAATCTATACCATATTTCGGTTAGAACCACTTATTTATACTTATGTTCACCATTCTATGTGCATTTGATACCTTATTTCGATTATAATTATATTTCAATACTTGTTTCCACAAATTTGCACCACTTTTATACTATATTTCGGTTACAATCACCTATTTTGACTCATTTTTACCGATCTACGTGCATTCTATACCATATTTCTGTTATAATCACCCATATATACTTAATTTTACGATTATACCCCTTTTTAATACCATATTTTGATTATAATCAACGATCTAGGCTCATTTTCATCATTCAACAATCATATTATACTATGTTTCGATTTGAATCATTCGTTTATACACATTTTTAGCATTTTACAAGCATTTAATACCTTGATTCTGTTGAATCATATTTCTATACTCGTTTCACCAACCTAGGCCAATTATAAACCATATTTCGATTATAATCACACGTCGATACATGTTTTCACCATTCTACATCTATTCTATACCCTAATTTCGGTTAGAATTACTAGATGCTCATTTTTACCCTTATGTACTTGTTTTTATACTATATTTTGGTTAGAATCACTCATCCATACTTGTTTTAACCATTCTACGCTCATTCTATATCATATTTTAAACCTAACTATACTTGTTTTCACTATTTTACGTCCGTTTTATACCATATTTTGGTCAGAATCACCTATCTAAATATTTGCTCACCAATTTAAGCTCATTATATACCATAATTTCGGTTAGAATCACCAATATATACTCATTTTCATCAATCTATGCCTATTCTATACCATATTTTGGTTAGAATCACCCATTAATACTCGTTCTAGCCATTCTACGCTTATTCTATATCATATTTCAATTAGGATCACCCATCTATAATCATTTTTTTCTATTTTATGAGCTTTGATACCTTATTTCGGTTAGAATCATATTTCTATATTGTTTCACAAATCTAGGCAAGTTATATACCATATTTCGGTTAGAATCACACGTCTATACTCGTTTTCAACATTCTACGTCGATATATACCGTAATTTTGGTTTGAATTACTAGATGCTCATTTTTACCACTATACACTTATTTTAAACCATATTTCAGTTATAATTAACCATCCATACTCATTTTTAATATTTTACAATCATTCTATTCTATATTTCAGTTATAATTACCTATTTATACTTGTTTTCACCAATCTAAGCTCATTCTACACCAAAAATTCGATTAGAATCACCCATCTATACTCATTTTCATCAATTTTCTAATTATTCGATTGTAATAATCCAATGATGCTCGTTTTAACCATTCTGCACTCATTTTATATCATATTTCAGTTAGAATCACCCATGTATACTTGTTTCCACTATTCTACGTCCGTTTTATACCATATTTTGGTCAAAATCACCAATCTAAATACATTTTCAGTATTCTACGCTCATTTTATATTATATTTCGGTTAGAATTACTCATTTATACTCATTTTCACCATTCATTGATATTTGATAACTTATTTCGATTATATCATATTTCAGTACTCGTTTCCATAAATCTATGCCACTTTTATGCCATATTTCAGTTAGAATCATCCTTCTATACCCGTTCTCACCGATCAATGCACATTCTAGCCATATTTTGGTTAGAATCACTTAGCTATATTCTACCTCTATTTTATACCATATTTTGATTAGAATCAATGATCTAAACTTGTTTTCATCATTATACGGTCATATTATACCATATTTTGGTTCAAAATCACTAGTTTATTGTCGTTTTCACCATTTTACGAGTATTGGATAACTTATTTCGGTTATAATCACATTTCTATACTCGTTTCACCAATCTATGTCGGTTATATACCATATTTCGGTTAGAATCACATGTCCATACTCGTTTTTACGATTAAATAATTACAAAAAAAATATATACTAGTTAACCCCCATTTTTTATTCATTTATTTTGTTTTTTCTTTAATTAACTCGAAGTTCTTTCTTGAAATAATTTTGCCTTATGTCCATTCTATACCATAATTTTGGTTAGAATCACAAATCTATTATTGTTTTCATCATTCTACATGGTTTATACCATATTTTGGTTAGAATCACCCGTACATACTCTTTTTATCATTCTACGTTTATTATATTCTATATTTCGATTAGAATCACCTATTTATACTTATTTTTTTCAATTTAAGCTCATTCTATATAATAATTTTGATTAAAATCATACATCTATACTCGTTTTTATCAATATAGTACATATTATATACCATTTTGCTTAGAATCACCCATATATACTCGTTTTAACCATTTTATAATTATTCTATATCATATTTTAGTTAAAATCACCATCTATACTCGTTTTCACCGTTCTACGTTCGTCTTATACTATATTTCGGTTAGAATCACCGATCTAAACATGTTTTCAGCATTCTTCACTCATTCTCACAAATTTATGCCACTTTTACTCCTTATTTCGATTAGAATCACCCATCTATACTTATTTTCCCCCCAATCTACGTATATTATACACCATATTTTGGTTAGAATAACTCATTTATACTCGCTTTTACGATTATACCCCTTTTATACTATATTTTGATTAGAATCAATGATCTAGACTCATTTTCATCATTCTACGATCATATTATACCTTGTTTGGTTCGAATCACTTATTTATACTCATTTTCATAATTTTACGAGCATTTAATACCTTATTTCACTTAGAATCACATTTATATACTCGTTTCACCAATCTAGGCCAGTTATATACTATATTTCGGTTAGAATTACACATTTATACTAATTTCACCATTTATGCGTATTCTATACTATAATTTTGGTTAGAATTACCCATATATGCTCATTTTTACCATTCTACACGTTTTATACCATATTTCGATTAAAATCACCCAACTATACTCGTTTTCATCCTTCTATGTTCATTATATTTTATATTTTGGTTAGAATCACCTATTTATATTTGTTTTCACCAATCTAAGCTCATTATATACCATAATATCATTTAGAAACACTCGGTCATTTTTATCAATCAATGGTGCATTCTACACCATTATTCGGTTAGAATCACCCATATATACTCGTTTTAACCAATATAAACTCATTATGTATCATATTTCAATTATAATCACCTATCTATAATCATTTTTATAATTCTACGTCCGTTTTATACCATATTTTGGTTAGAATCACTGATCTATACATTTTTTCCAGCAATCAACACTTATTCTTTACCCTATTTCGGTTAGAACCACTCATTTATACTTATTTTTACCATTCTATGAGCATTTGATGCCTTATTTCGATTATAATTATATTTTAATACTTGTTTCCATAAATTGGTGCCATTTTTACACTAGATTTCGGTTAGAATCGCCCATTTTGACTTATCTTCACCGATTTATGTACATTCTATACCATATTTCTGTTAGAATCGCCCATCCATACTCGCTTTCACGTTCTACCCCTATTTTATAGCATATTTTGATTACAATCAACAATCTAGATTCGTGTTCATTATTCAACAATCTTATTATACTATGTTTCGATTTGAATCACTCGTTTATACTCGTTTTCACCATTTTATGAGCATTTAATAGCTTATTTCGGTTAGAGTCATATATCTATACTTGTTTCACCAACCTAGGCCAATTATAAACCATATTTCGGTTATAATCATATGCCGATACATATTTTCATCATTTTCAGTTATAATCACATGTCAATACATATTTTCACCATTCTATACCCATTCTATACGATATTTTTGGTTAGAATCACTGGATGCTCGTTTTCACCATCATGCACTTGTTTTATACCATATTTTGGTTAGAATCACCCATACATACTCGTTTTAACCATTCTATGCTCATTCTATATCATATTTCATACCCAACTATACTCGTTTTAACCATTCTACGTTCGTTTTATACCATATTTTGGTCAGAATTATCAATCTATTTTGGTTAGAATCATAATTTCTAAGCTCATTTTATACCATAATTTCGGTTAGAATCACCCAATTATACAAGTGTTCACCATTCTAAGCTCATTTATACCATAATTTCGGTTAGAATCACCCATATATTCTCATTTTCATCAATCTATGCCTATTCTACACCATATTTTGGTTAGAATTAGCCATCGATACTCATTGTAACCATTCTATGCTCATTTTATATCATATTTTTATTAAAATTATCCATCTATACTCGTTTTCACTATTTTATGAGCTTTGATACCTTATTTCGGTTAGAATCATATTTCTATACTCGTTTCACTAATCTAGGCAAGTTATATACCATATTTCAGTTAGAATCACACGTCTATACTCGTTTTTACCATTCTACGCTTATTATATACCGTAATTTCGATTAGAATCAATATATGCTCATTTTTACCATTATACACTTGTTTTATACCATATTTTGGTTAGAATTACCTATCCATTCTCATTTTTTATATTCTACAATCATTATATTTTATATTTTAGTTAGAATCACCTATTTATACTTATTTTCATCAATCTACGCTCATTTTATACCGGGATTTCAGTTAAAATTATCCATCTATACTCGTTTTTATCAATCTTGCATATTCTTCAGTTAGAATAATCCATCGATGCTCGTTTTAACCATTCTACGCTTATTCTATATCATATTTCAGTTAGAATTATCCATCTATACTTGTTTCCACTATTCTACATCCATTTTATACTAAATTTTGGTCAAAATCACCAATCTAAACACATTTTCAGCATTTTACGCACATTCTATATCGTATTTCGATTAGAATTACTTATTTATACTTGTTTTTACCATTCTACGATATTTGATAACTTATTTCAATTATATTATATTTTAATACTTGTTTCCTCAAATCTATGCCACTTTTATGTCATATTTCAGTTAGAATCATCCTTCTATACCCGTTCTCAACGATCAATGCATATTCTAACCATATTTTGGTTATAATCATCCATCTATATTCTACCTCTATTTTAAACCATATTTCGATTAGAATCAAAGATTTAAACTAGTTTTCATTATTCTACGGTCATATATACTATGTTTCAGTTCAAAATCACTCGTTTATAGTCATTTTTACCATTTTACGAGCATTTGATAACTTATTTCTGTTATAATCATATTTCTATACTTGTTTCACCAATCTAGGCCGGTTATATACCATATTTCGGTTAGAATCACACGTCCATACTCATTTTTACTATTAAATAATTATAAACAAAATAGGTACTAGTTAACCCCCTTTTTTTATTCATTCATTTTGTTTTTTCTCTAATTAACTCAAAGTTCTTGCTTAAAATAATATTGCCTTATATCCATTCTATATCATAATTTCGGTTAGAATCACAAGTCTATACTTGTTTTCATCATTTTATACGTTTTATACCACAAATCTATAACATAACTAGGAAAGAATAGAACATAATCATAAACGAACATACCTCAAGGCACAAACAAATATGGGTAATGCTCTCGCAGTAATGCCTCCATGCGATGCGTACCAAGGGAATAGTCTGGTTCATCAGCACCTTCTCTCTCCGATCCAGAATCTCAACTGACTACTCTAGATAGCTAAGAGTATGGCCCACCTCTATCACTGAGTGATCCAACACGTGACTAGGATTCGCCACGTACCATCTTAACTGCGACATGTAGAACACATTGTGCACTCCCTCCAATGCAGGTGGCAAGTCCAATATATAAGCAACTGCACCGACCCTTTCTAGAATAGTGAAAGGTTCGATGAATCGCGAACTAAGTTTCTCGCCTCCACCGAAGCGAATCGTGCCTCGTCTCGGAGAAATCCTCAGAAATACCAAACCACCAACCTAGAACAAAATACAACCTTAAGAAATTAATTTATAACAAACAACCAATAACAAGCACAAAATAAAAATCTAAAACTATACCTCAAACTCCAAAGGTCTCCGATGGCTATCGGCCCAATGCCGTTGTCTGTCCTGCGCCACTCGAAGTCTGTCTCTGATCAGCTTAACCTTCTCCGCTGCATCCATAACCATCTCTGGCCCTAGAAAAACTCTCTCTCCAACATCGTCCCATGACAAGGGAGTATGACATCTTCGACCGTACAGAGCCTCAAATGGTGACATCTCTATACTAGCCTGGTAGCTGTTGTTGTAAGCAAACTCTACAAAATGGAGATGGTCCTCCCAAGATCCCCCAAAATCTAGTACACAATTGCATAGCATATCCTCGAGAGTCTGGATAGTCCTCTCTGACTGCCCATCTGTTTGGGGATGATATATAGTACTGAACTTGAGCTGGGTGCCCAAACACGCCTGCAAACTCCTCCAGAAATAAGAAGTGAAACGACTATCCCTATCCGGGACTATGCTGACGAGAACTCCATGTATTCTGACGATCTGCCTTACAAATATCTCTGCCAGCTTCTCCGTAGACAAACCTATCTTGAAAGGCAAAAAGTGGGCCGACTTGGTCAACCTGTCAACGATGATCCAAATCGCGTCCTTTTCTCCTGGAGATCGTGGAAGTCCGGACACAAAATTCATAGTAATGTGCTCCTACTTCCACTCTGAAATAGGTAATGGCTGAAGTAAACCGCCTGGCCTCTGCCTCTCGGCTTTCACCTGCTGGCACACTAAGCATCTGGATAAAAACTGTGCCACTTCCCTCTTCATGCCATACCACCACACACCCTTTCGTATATCCTGATACATCTTGTTGGCACCTGGATGTATGGAATACTGAGAGCGATGCGCTTCTTGCAATACCTTCT
This sequence comes from Iris macrosiphon, assembly GCA_036927795.1. Taxonomy (NCBI): domain Eukaryota; kingdom Viridiplantae; phylum Streptophyta; class Magnoliopsida; order Asparagales; family Iridaceae; genus Iris; species Iris macrosiphon. The sequence continues at coordinate 40,478 of JAYESA010000304.1, forward strand.
CACGCAGCTCTCCACTAGGCACACACAATCTAACACCATGCCGCAAAGAACCATCCTCAGCAATGGTGAGATCATCCTCCAATCCTGCTCTCACCTGAGCTCTGATACTCCTCAGAGTTACATCCTCATACTGGATGCCTTGATCCTGTCCATCAACTCTGAGTGTATCTGTAACCCCCATATCTGCATAGCAAAATCCGAAACTATCACCTCAATGCTCAAGCTCTCCAAGTCCTCCCATAAATATCGATCCTGCGTCAAAAACATAGCTACCGGATACCTTCTCAAGGCATCAGGAACTACATTAGCTTTCCTAGGATGATACTGCAAAGATATGTCAAAATCTTTTATCAGTTCCAACCACCGACGCTATCTCATGTTCAACTCCTTTTGTGTGAAAATGTACTTCAAGCTCTTGTGGTCTGTGAAGATCTCCACACGCTCTTCGTATAAATAGTATTTTCACAACTTCAGGGCAAAGATGACTGTTGCTAACTCCAAATCGTGGGTAGGATAGTTCTTCTCATGAGAACGCAATTGCTTGGATGCATAGGTAATCACTTTTCTATTCTGCTGAAAAACACAACCCAAACCTTTCCCCGATGCATTACTATAAATAGTGAAACCTCCAGACCCTGATGGTAACGTCAAAATAGGAACAAACATCAACCTTTTCTTCAATTTCTCAAAAGCAATTGGGTACTCCTCTGTCCAAACAAACTATACATCCTTCCTGGTGAGTCTGGTCATCGGCTCGACAATCCTCAAAAAATCTTGCACAAACTTCCTGTAGTAGGCTGCAAATCCCAAGAAACTCCTGATCTCTGCTACTAAACTTGGGGTCTTCCAAGACTCCACTGCTGTGATCTTCTTCGGATCCACTAAAATTCTATCACCAGTCACAACATGTCCCAAGAACTCCACCTTGTCCAGGAAGAACTCATACTTGGACAACTTTCTATATAGATATTCTCCTTCCTCATCACATCCAACACAATCTGCAAATGCTCCTCTTACTTCTCCGGTGTCTTCGAGTATATGAGTATGTCATCGATGAAGACCTCCACGAACTTGTCAAGGTACTGATGGAACATCTTGTTCATCAAATTCTTAAATATCGTCGGGGCATTAATTAACCCAAATGGCATCACTATAAACTCATAATGACCATACCGAGTCCTAAAAGCAGTCTTCGATATGTCCTCCGGCTTCACTTTTACCTGGTGGTAGCCTGATCTCAAGTCTATCTTAGAAAACACCTTGGCACCACTCAACTGATCGAGCAAGTCATTAATCCGTGGTAAAGGATATTTATTCTTGATAGTGAGATTATTCAATGCTCTGTAATCAATGCACATGCGCACTGATCCATCATTCTTCGGTATAAATAATACCGGGGCTCCCCATGGTGAAGAACTTGATCTGATAAACCCTTTATCCTGCCACTCGTCCAGCTGCTTCTTCAGCTCGACCAGCTTGCTGTTGTTCACTCTATAGACATGCTGTAAAATTAGTTCTGCACCTGGCACCAAGTCTATAAAGAATTCAATATCTCGATTTGGTGGCAATTCTGGCAATTTCTTAGGAAACACATCTAAGAACTCTGCTATCAATGGATGCGACAACTCCTTGTCTTCTACTATAGCTCCACAGATAATGTCTTCTCCCTGCTCTGTAGCTCCTCTGGCAAACTCAAACTCTGGCTCTCTTGGCAGACCAAACAAAACTCTACCTCCTCTACAATCTATACTAGCATGGTGCCTACTCAACCAATCCATCATGAGTACAATATCGTAGCTCAAAAGTGGCATTACAAGTAGACATGCACTCAGCTCCCGGCCTCCTAGAGTAACTCTCCGATCCTTGCAAATATCATTAACCAGGATAATGCCTCCCCAGGTCATGATCTTCCAAGTCCTAAGCAAAGACTCAGCTACCAAACCATGCTTTAGAGCAAAAGAAACAGATACAAAACTATAGGAAGCACCACTATCAAACAAAGATAAAGCTGGAATAGAATCAAGAAGAACAGAACCTGCGATGACATCTCCGGTGGGCTCGACCTCCTCGACTGTCATAGCAAATGCTCATCCTTGACGTGTACCTCCCTGATGTTGGTGCTGGGCATAACGATGCTGCTGGGTCGGAAGTGGCGGTCCCCCCGGCGGTACTGCAGGTGGTCTCGCCTATGTCCTCGGAGCTGGAGCTGCTCCCTGAACTACACGACGAGGATTGGAAGGACACTTTCTCAGCTGATGCCCTTCGGTACCACAATACAGACAAACCCCCAACCTCCTCCTGCAAACTTCCCAGATGTGGTCGGGCTTCTTACAATAGTGACATGAAGCTTATTATAACTGTCTCTGCTGCTGCGGTGCCTGGTGAAATGGCGCCCTAGCTGGATTCTGGTGCTGCTGCGACTGCTGAAAAGGTCTGGACTGAAAATGAGGACGTTTGGCAGTTACTGTTCTGTTGTTTGCCCCCAAAAAAGAATCACGATCTCTCTTGGACTTCAAACCCAACTCCCGCTCAACCTTGCGTGCCTCCAAGTATCTCCGAGTCGGTCTCATAAAAAGACGGAATGAGGATCATCACTTCCCAGTTTAGACCCTCGCAAAAACGAATAGATCGAACCTCTGGCTCTCTCACTAAATACTCCGCAAATTGGCTCAGGCTACCGAACTCTACAGCATATTTCTCCACAGACATGCTCCCTTAAATGAGGCCCTTAAATTGCATGTCACACTCATATTTTCACTCAAGGGTAGTTTAGTAATTGACATGGATAATATTTATTTTAGGATTAATTGTATTTAATCTTTATGCATGCATGATTAATTATTTATTGTATTATTTATTGATTGCTAGTTGTAGATTTATTTTAGACTTGTGTAGTGGGCCTAACACATTTATTAGAATGCATGAACCAACATTTTAGATGAGTTTAGTTTGAGCCCTTGAATTAGGCCCATGGATTAGGAGGTTGGATTAATTAGAGAAACCATTAGACTAGAACCTTCCCTCCCTAATTAATTTCTTCGTGAGAGGCCCCAAGGGATAATTGAGACATTTCATAATTGCTTGGAGGGGGGTACATGGCCGGCCCTAGTAGGAGGAGAGAGAGAGTGCTCTATCATTTTATTTTAATTCCCAATTCTTTAGATCTACAATTTCCCTCTTCTAATTTCCTTCTTTCCCTCATCAATTCTCCACCAATTCTTCATAATTTCTTTCTCTAATTCTTCATTGAGGCTTCTACATCAAGGATCTATAAGAAGGAAACAAGGACCAAGGAGGAGGCCAAGATCTACAAGGAGAGGGGCAACTTTGTAATTGGGGACTTTTTATTAGGAATTCATCTCCCAATAGGTACATTTCAGTTTTTTCCCTTCTAATAGACTCTAGATATGAGATTTAACCATGAGAAACCAACCCACATGTATAGGCTACCCATAGAAATTAGTTTTAGGTCCATCGGAGACCTACGGTGGAAGTTATGTCCAATTTGGTATCAATTTTGGAGAAATTTTGAGATTGGACATGTAGTGGTTGTCATTGGGTCTAATAGATCTAAATGACATATGATTGCTTGTTTGTGACTAGTATTGTATCCACAATTGGGTACGTGTAGGCATATCACATTGTAACATATACGTAGTTATTCTAATTACTATACGTATTGTTCATAATTAGTGTATTAGACTTGCTCGTGTCCTTCGGGATGCGTTTGGTTGTGTGTTGGAGCCGTATCGCAAGCGTATCATAGAATTAGTGTGATACGGGTGCGGTGCACTCCACGTATTTGTTGTTTTGTCCTCTTTGCTATACGTAAATATGTATTTATATATATATATATATATATATATATATATATATATATATATATATATATATATATATATATATATATATATATAAATATTAGTGTATATGAGTTTGTGTATATGTATGTGTCAATGTGTGTAAGTGTATGTAGATATATATATCTATATATTTGTATATATATAAGTGTACTTGTGTTAATATGTATATGTATATATATATGTGTTGTATATAGATATATGTGTGTATTAGTGTTACTTATATATATGTATATATATGTTTGTATTTATGTATATAGAGAGGTATATAGATATATATGTATTGTTATACATAGGTGTGTAGTGTTGTGTGTATGTGTAGGTGTATGTGAGTGTTTGTGCTTGTGTGTGTGTATGAGTGTGTTTATGTGCAAAGAGGGGGAGAGCAAGCCATTGCACAGTTCAACAAAAGGGATGTGCAGCAGCTGCAGCTAGCTGCTGAGGGTGCAGCTGCACTCGGGCAGCAAGGACTGCACAGTAGCGTACAGTCACTGTGCAAGCTTCTGCACATCACGAACAACATAGCTTTCTCCAACAGCAGGGAGTGTGCAGACCTTGTACAGACACACTGGAGGCATTTTTAATTAGAGGGGAGGTCGGGCAGTGACTGAAGAGAGGAGGCTCACAGTGCAGTCGGTTTTGTGCATCAGTAACAGCAGTAGCATCAATGTTTTCATCAAGGTATCAGTCACTATGTCATTCAGTTTCAGTAATTTCAATTGGATTTTGTATTGAGGTATCAATGTTGGATTCTCAGTTTCAGTTTAGTTGGGTATTTTGGTTTCAGTTAATTTTTCTGGTGAGTTAGTAACAGTTAGCAATTAGTTAGTGATTAAGCTTTTAGTAAGTAGTTAGTTTATGTGTTAGTTGTTAATTGTTAGTTAGTTATATAATTTTATGTAGATAGTTAGCTATATATATAAATATATATTGTAGTAGATGATATTGTATGATTGTTAGTCTCATATACTAATAGGTAGTGTATCTTGATAATTAGTTATATTAGCTATACATATCTATGTATGTTAGTATTATAGTTAGTTCTATATTATATTGATAAGTATATATTAGCGTTAGTTATAGTTATTATATTAGTTTGGAGTTTTATATATCTATTGGTATTAGTTATATGTTAAAGTTTTGGGATACCTCGGGATACCAAGGTATTGGGCCGATACCCAAGGTATTGAGTCTGGGTATCGAGATAGGTGCGATACGCATTGGAGCAAGGCCAAGGTATCGTATTTGCATTGTTGTGATATAGTATTAAGTATGTTGACGTGTATATATATCTAAAACACTATTTTTCCTATAATTAAACTTACGTATCTTATGATACGACTTTTTGAATGCCTTTTAGTATCTTAGCTTAGCTTAGCTAGTATAGCATAGTTCATAGTGTATCGACTTAGTGACTTAGAGTTAGACTCTTGCAACCTAGATTTCATTGGTTTGACCTAAAATTATATCAACTTAACTTATTTTTATTCTTAAATCTTGTATTGATGCAATATACCATATATATGTTGTGTGACACCAGCTTGGGCATCGAGAGACACACCTTGCTTAGGACTTCAGGCGAGTATATTTCGCTGATAGTTTTCAATTCATAATATTGTATATATGAATGTTCTAGAATTGTATACTTGATCCCGACACAGTGATTTCATGGACTGGTACTAAATGGATCCCGTCAGGAGATGTTATCCCCTACTATTTTCAGCGGGTACTCGTATACATTGTATCTCATCGTGTATATTGGGTATTGATTACATTTCGTGTTTATACACTGCTCGTGTTCAGTATGCTTATTCGTGTACATCCATCACTCGTGTTCGGTGGTTATGATATTCGTGTACACCCACTGCTCGTGTTCATTGGTTATATTTCGTGTTCGTAGCGTGTCGTGATTTGATCCATCGGTATTAGTTAGGGGTGGGAGTGTAGGAATTGATTATGTGATCAAAGCCCCATTGTTACATTGTATACATTCTGGTTACATACCTCACTTGTAATCGTCTTACCTGATCATGTTCACCCAACCCGATCACATAATAAACTTGTATTTTGAGGCACATTAGTTAGTTTAGATTGCAGTTACTTCATCATATTGTGATATTCATATTATTGTTCTATATTCTCGTACATTATATGTATATCTATTGTTCATTATTTATATATTTAGTGATCTTGTATTTCATTTCTATATATGTTTGTATGCTCGATTATGCTATTGAAACTGCTTTAAGAGGTATGTACTTTGCTCCAATCCTGACAGAATATATTTTTTCCAGATGACTGACTTCTAGAGCAGTGTCCCACATTCTACGGGCCGCATGCCGGCGTACATATAGAGGATACTCCTATAGACCAGGAGGAATTAGTTGTAGAGCCCGAGGAGGTCTAGCTTATTTGTATTGGATTGTATTAGACTATTTTTTTGGTAGATTCACAGTTTGTATTATTATTTCAGATCGTGGATTGTATCTTATTCTTTCCTTCGCTATTCCATTCGTGCATTATTCTTTCTTAGTTTATTTTGTGATTGAGATTAGATATACTTGTGAGTTACCATATTGCTCCTCCGTTTGGAGTTGAGATGATTGACAGGTACCATATTATATTGTTGAGATGTTAGATAGTTAGAAATGACCCATACAACGTTCTACCGCCGATTCTGCGGCGTAGGCTGGGCGTAACCACGTACTCGTGTCCGAATATTCGGGTGTGGGTCATGACACTGCCTCCCCAAGTCTAACCTGTCTTCCCGAGAAAAGAACTTCTTCTTGAAGAGATCCTTGAATACCTCCCGGGACTGCCCTACGTCAGCAAGAATTGGCTCATTCCTGAACTAAGTGCGGACGACGTCGAACAGCTGAAGTCCTACCGCCTCAATCTTCAGATCCTCAGAAAGATAGTATACCCTGATGAGACGCTCAATGTCCTTAAGCCAATCATCAGCGTAGACGATGCCCTCCGTCACCTTGAAGACCCTAGGCTCCAGCTTCTTGAAGTCCTGAATGTTGCCTGGCCGAAGCTGGCAAACTGAGAAGCAACCTGCTACTCGACCGGAACTCCTCTCTCTACAACGGCATGAGCAAGCTGATGAGCACTCTAGACGTCCTGCCGTAAGACGTCGGTCAGCCTCTGGTGTGCCTCAGACTGAGCCCTCTATGCCTCCAATATCTCGCAAAACAGTATGAACATTTGTGTCGAATCTGCCGGCACGAAATATGGAGGTAGAAGTCCCTCAGATACAGCTGGAACAGTCCTCTGAGTAGGAGGTGGACCCCCGAATGCAGCTGACACGCTAATCATCGGAGAAGTGACTGGTGCAGGCCCTCGGGAAGTCGCAGACCTCTCAGAAGCTGCTTGTCACCCTCACTTTTTCATTCAAGGGTAGTTTGGTAATTGACATGGGTAATATTTATTTTAGGATTATTTATATTTAAAATTGTGCATTAATTATTTATTTATTGCTAGTTGTATTTTTGTCTTAGACTTGTGTAGTGGACCTAACCCATTTATTAGAATGCATGAACCAACATTTTGGATGAGTTTAGTTTGAGCCCATGAATTAGGCCCATCGATTAGGAGGTTGGATTAATTAGTGAAACCATTAGACTAGAACCTTCCCTCCCTAATTAATTTCTTCATGAGAGGCCCCAAGGGGTGTTTTGGACATTTTACATAGCTTGGGAGAGGGGTACATGGCCGGCCACCTATGAAGAAAGAGTGCTCATTTTATTTCACCAATACTCAAATTCTTAGATCTACAATTTTTCTCTTCCAATTCCCTCCATTCCCTCATCAATTCTTCATAAATTTTTCACCAATTCCTTCCCTAATTCTTTATTGAGGCTTCTACATCAAGGATCTACAAAAAGGAAGCAAGGAGCAAGGAGCAAGGAGCAAGGAGCAAAGAGGAGGAGGCCAAGATCTACAAGGAGAGGAGCTACTTTGTACGGGGACTTTTCATTGGGAATCCATCTCCAAATAGGTACATTTCAGTTTTTCCCCTTTTAATAGACTCTAGATCTGAGATTCAACCATGAGAAACCAACCCACATGTATAGGCTACCCATAGAAATTGGTTTTAGGTTCATCGGAGACCTACGGTGGAAGTTATGTCCAATTTGGTGCCAATTTTGGAAAATTTTCGAGATTGACACATGTAGTGGTTCTCATTGGGTCTAATAGTCTAATTGACATTTGATTGCTTGTTTGTGACTAGTGTCGTGTCCACAATTGGATACATGTAGGCCATATCTCGTCAATTTGATAAAAATGGTTGATTTTGGTGGTTTTCCTCCGACACGGGGCCTTGTGCATATCACATTGTGACACGGATACATGGATACTCTAATTGCTATACGTATTGTTCATAATTAATGTATTAGACTTGTTCGTGTCCTCCGATATGCGTTTGGTTGTGTGTTAGAGCCGTATCGCACGCGTATCATAGAGCAAGTGTGATACGGGTGCGGTGCACTCCACATGTTTGTTGTTTTATCTTCCTTGCTATACGTACATGTGTAATTATATATATAGATGATAATTAAGTGATATATATATATATATATATATATATATATATATATATATATATATATGTAGTTATTTATATGTGTGTGATTATATATATCTATATATATATAGTTGTGAGAGGAATATATATATACATAGATGTGTAGTGTTGTGTTTGTTGTATTATGTGTGTGTGTTAGTGTATATGTGTATACAACGCAGTGTGCGAGCTGCAGCGCAGCAGCGGGGTGCTGCAGCAGCAGCAGCAGTTGCAGCGCAGCAGCAGCAGTTGCGGCGCAGCGACAATTCAGCAGTTCTAGCACAGCAGCAGTTGCAGTTTGCTGCAGCAGCGTAGAATGCGGCACAGCAGCGCATGGTACAGCGCGCGATGCAGCTCGCAGTGCGTCGCAGTGCGCAGCAGTGCAGTTTCGAGTATTTAGTTAGTTATATACCTATTAGTCTATATATATATATATATATATATATATATATATATATATATATATATATATACTTGTTACATATGTAGTAAGTTATTATGTAGGTATATGTATCTATGTATTGGTAAGTATTATATGTTAGTAGTTAATAGTTTTAATAGTTTAGTTATGTTAGTATATTTTAGTATATGGGGGTTAGCTATATATAATAGCTATATGTATTAGGATTTGAATTACCTTGGGATACCAAGATAATGTCAAGGTATTGAGGGATACTCAAGGTATTAGGTAATAGGTTGGTTTAGTCTAGTTGATTACTATAGTAGTTAGTTAGTTAGATATGTTTGATTATGTAGATAGTTAGATATGTAAACTAGTATATATATGTTATGATTGATAGTTAGTCTCATATAATAATAGGTACTGTATCTTGATAGTTAGTTATATTAGCTATACATATCTATGTATGTTAGTATTATAGTTAGTTCTATGTTATATTGAGATATAAATATTAGTGTTAGTTATAGATAGTATTTGTTTGGGGTTTTATATATCTATTGGTATTAGTTATATGTTAAGTTTTGGGTTACCTCGGGATACCAAGGTATTACCAAGGTATTGGGCCGATACCCAAGGTACTGAGTTTGGGTATCGAGATAGGTGCGATACGCATTGGTGCAAGGCCAAGGTATCCTAAATTCCTTGTTTTAATATAGAATTAAGTATAATGACTTGTATACATATATATCTAAAACACTATTTTTCATATAAAATAACTTGCGTATCTTAGGATACGGTTTTTTGAATGCCTTTTAGTATCTTAGCTTGGATTATATAGCATAGTTTCATAGTATTTTGACTTATTGACTTAGTTTTAGACTCTTGCAACCTAGATTTCATCGATTTGACCTAGAAATGGCTTTATGACTTAGAATTGCATCAACTAAACTTATTTCTATTTTAGAACCTTGTATTGATGCAACATACCATATATAGGTTGTGTAACACCAGCTTGGGCATCGAGAGACACACCTTGCTCAGGACTTCAGGCGAGTACATTTCTCTAATAGTTTTCAATTCATAATATTGTATATATGCATGTTCTAGAATTGTATACTTGATCCCGACACAGTAATTTCATGGACTGGTACTATATGGATCCCGTCAGGAGATGTTATCCCCTACCGTATTTAGCGGGTACTCGTGTACATTGTATCTCATCGTGTATATTGGGTGTTGATTATATTTTGTGTTCACACATTGCTCGTGTTCAGTGTGCTTATTCGTGTACACCCATCGCTCGTATTCGGTTGTTATGATATTCGTGTACACCCACTGCTCATGTTCAGTGGTTAATTTTATGTTCATAGCGTGTCGTGATTGGATCCATCGGTATTAGTTGGGGGTAGGAGAGTAGGAGTTGAATTTGTGATCAAAGCCCCATTATTACCTCACTTGTAATCGTCTTACCTGATCATGTTCACCTAATCCGATCACATAATAAACTTTTATTCTGAGGCACATTAGCTAGTTTAGATTGCAGTTATTTCATCATATTGTTGATATTCATATTGTTGTTCTATATTCTCGTATATTACCTGTATATCTATTATTCATCATTCATATATTTAGTGATCTTGTATTTCATTTCTATATCTGTTTATATGCTCGATTATGCTTTTGAAACTGCTTTCAGAGGTATGTACTTTGCTCCAATCCTGACTGGATATATTTTTTCAGATGATTGGCTTATAGAGCAGTGTCCCACATTCTATGGTCCACAGGACGGTGTATCTTTAGAGGATCCTTTGGTAGACCATGAGGACTTAGTTGCAGAGCCCGAGGAGGTCTAGTTTATTTGTGTTGGACTTGTATTATATTATATTATTGAGATTCATTAGGTTGTATATTATTTCAGATTGTGGTTTATATCTTATTATTTCCTTCGCTATTCCATTCGTGCTTATCTTCCTTAGTTTGTATTATGATTGAGTTTAGTTATATTATGAGATACTATTTTGTTCCTCCGTTTGGAGATGAGATGATTGACAGGTACCATATTATATTGTTGAGATGCTATATGGTTAGAAATGACCAGACAGCGTTCTACCGCCGATTCTGTGGCGTAGGCTGGACGTACCCATGTACTCGTGCCCGAATATCCGGGTGCGGGTCGTGACACTGCTCTCCCCTGTTGTGATCTAGTCTTAGGCGGCATCCTTAGACAAAGCAAAAGGAAAGAATCAATATGGCACATAATATAAGATATTCAATGAATGACAGTTAAAGATCAAACATCAATATCAAGGAAGATAGTTGAATGAATCAAAAGAGTTTTTTTCTAAATGTGATTGAGTATTCTCAGCCTATAGCCTATATCCTGTATCCTGGAACAGGCTCGTAATAGCACTCAATTCAGAGCTCTACTACGAATCGAACTAATTACGACCTTGAAGACCTGCATGGTCCACCACTAAAAATGTATCACGACCCGCACCCGGTATAAGAATGCAAGTCGGGAACAACGCCCAGCTACGCCGCATCATCGGCGGTAGAACGATGTTTGGGTAAACTATCTATCTATAATCAAGACGTAACAATGCTACCATCAATATAAATATACTCAATCACAGATCTACGATGGAAATACGCACGAATATGATAAAAGAATAGAATAGTCACAATACAACTCATGAGTCAAATAATAATATCAATGAGTCAGAAAAATACCAAAAGTAAGCTGGAGACAAATCCAGTACAAAAAGAATAACTAAGATGCTACATGTCCTGGGTCGTCTGTCTCAGTCGGGATGAGTCCCACCTGAGCCAAGGTCTTTGGCTCTAAGCCCACAATATCCTGAGGTCCGTAATGAGTGGGGTACCACTCCTTAGTATCATTTGGGAAAAAATATCCAGTCAGGAAAGGAGCAGAGTACATCTTTAACAGCAGTTCTATTCATTGATATAAACTATGTAACAGTAAATAGATATGAAATATATAAGATGCAACATAGATACAAGAGATATACAATAAAGGAATACTGAAATAAATACAAGAATAAACTATATGGTAATAAACAAGAATACTAATGACTAAGTGAGTGAGTACTAGCTTTAACATGTGATCGGCTTGGGAACTTGATACAAGATTAATGGCCTGGCTAATCATATGTGCGGTATATGATTAATACTATTCAATGAACAAGACTTGATACAAGGAGGGTATGATCACATATCCCAACCCCTACTGGTATAGTGAATCCAACAATGGTACGTTATGACACGGGTTTCCACAAGAAGGGCACTACTCTTCTCATGAACCAATGTCTGTACATATACAAGAAGAACAATGAAACAATGCTTGCACAAGATACACCATAAATACCAAGGAATAACATCTCATGACGAGATTCGGATATACCAATCTGTGTAACCATCGTGTCAAGAAATCAAGAATATCTATACTAGATACAAGGAACATAGAGGATATCATTAATGAGAAACTATCAGAATGTACTCGCCTGAAGTTCGGTAAATAGTATCATAGATGTCCGGTACGGTACCCCAAAGACCTAGATAGGGAATATAACATCAATACAAGGTTTCGAAATAAAAATAAGTTAAATTAGTCAACATCTAGGTCAAAGAGCCATTTCAAAGTCAAAATAGTCAACCTAGGTCAACCCTAAGTCAAACTGGTCAAACTTGGCCAAACTACCTATTTCTAGGTTGCAAGAGTCTATCTCTAGGATACTAGGTCCATACATTATGAAACTAGGCCACACTAGCTAAACTTGGATACTATGAAATCACTAAGATACTGTATCTCAAGATATGCAAACAATAGATATGGAAATATCATATTATGCATATATAATCATAAAAATATAGCAATCCTAACTAATCTAATGCTAAGTGGATACCTTGGCTTTAAACCAACGCGGTATCGCACCACTATACCCCCATCTTGATACTCAAATCCAAATACCTTGATTATCCCTCAATACCTTGACATTTACCTTGGTATCTCAAGGTAATATCAAATCCTAGTATATAACTAACAACCCAACTCTAACTATATGCTAACTTATAGCTAAACTATTACATACTACTAATTACCTAAAACTAACAATACATATCAATACATAGATACAATACCTACATATTAACTTACCACCAATACCCATATACATACATAGATATAGTACTACATACTAACCTATCAATACTAATCTAACAAGTATATACATACATACATACCTACATATATACTAGAGATACATAAGATATATATATATATATATTAATTAATCAACAAGTACATATGTATACATATCTATTTATAACTACCACTACTAACTGTTACTACCTAATTCTAGAAAATAGGGTTATTTTTTATTTTTATTTGGTAAATTGTGTATTGATCATAAATAATTATATTTATATTTAATTGATGGTTGTATTATTTTCTTGTTTGGTTGTTTTAGGGTTTTGGCTAGTCTGGACCCATGTCAAACCCTAGTGGACCCATGTCCGACCTAACCAACACCCTTGTCAGACCTATTTATGGGTTTAGAATATTTATTATATTTTATTTTAGTTAGTTGGGGAGTTTTGGTTTAGTTAGAGTGTGTTTTGGAACCCCAAACCCAAATCCCAATTAGCATGACTAATTAGGAGGGCATTTTAGTCATTTTCTATAGATGTAACCTATTTCTAACACTTGGCCGGCCCTTTTCCTAACCCTATTACAGATCTGGACAGCAACCCCCCTCTTCATTTCTTCATTCTTCTTCTTCTTCTTCTTCTTCTTCTTCTTCTTCTTCTTCTTCTTCTTCTTCTCCATTCTCCATTTTCTTCTTCTTCCTTCTTCCAACTTCAATCTTCAAGTAAGAATTTCTCATTTTCTTCTCTTCTTTCTTCTATTTCTTCCATAGATGTGAACCCTAACCATTTGTTTTTCCTTAACCTAGGTGTGTAGAGCCTAGACTTAGTGTGGAGGCTTGGTTTGGAGGCTTGGAGGCTTGAGGGTGGTGATTTCAAGGGTTTTGGAGACTTTGGCCTTGGGATTCCAACTTCCAAGAGGTAAACCCTAACTTTCCTCTTAGTGGTTGCTATTATATATTATAATTAGTGGTTTAGAACCTTCCTAGACCTTAAGGCTACCCGTGGGAGGAAGTTAGAACTTGTTTGGTTGTGTTTGGAAACTTTGACATTAGGTTTTGTGTCAATTTTGGGTGAAATCCGAGATTGGCCCAATTTTGGGTGATGCCCTAGGTTGGACGGACCTAGGTAGACGTGCTTGAGTGTCTTGAGGGTAAGTACGTGTCTCCGTTCGTACACGTGAAGTCGTGTCGCGGAAAAATGAGCGTTTCGAGCGATTTGGGGGTTTTCGTCGTCGTAGGTTCTATGTGCGTGCACATTTTTGCCACGGACCTAGAATCGAAGAGTTAGCATTTTTTTCTAGGATCTAGACATCGATTAGAACCCATGGGTAAATTTTGGGCTGATTCCAAGTAGGTTTGGTGTGCGTTTCACGAGGTTTCACGAACCGCACTCCACGTGCTCGTTGAAATGATCGAACGGCCATTTCGACTTAGTTTTTTGGTTTCGGGCTTGTGCGCACGTTGGTTTAGATTCGGGGAGTGTGTGCTAGAGTTCTCGGATTATATTTTATATATTTATAGTTATTTATTGGTGTTGGGATCGTTGTGCGTGTTTTGTGTGTTGGGTTTGTGTATATTTGTATATATGAGTTTATATATATATGTGTGTCTCTCTCTATATATATATATGTGTTTGTATATCTATATGAGTGTGTGTATTTATATATATGTGTTTGTATGTGTAAATGAGTGTATCTATATATATATATAAGTATATGTGTATATGTCTATATATATATATATATATGTGTCAAAATATATATAAGTGTGTGTATATATATATATATATATATATATATATATATATATATATATATATATATATATATATATATATATATATTTGGTTGTGTATATATATATGTATATATGCTTGTGTATATATATATATATATATATCTATAAGTGTGTGTGTATATATATATGTATATATGTTAGTGTATATATATATATATATATATATATATATATATATATATATATATATATATATATGTGTGTGTGTGTGTGTGTGTGTGTGTGTGTGTGTGTGTGTGTGTGAATGTGTGTGTCTGTATGTGTGGTCATGTGTGTATGTGGTGTGTCGAAGGGGAGGGAGTAGCATTAGTAGTGGCTTGTGGATGCATTAGCAATGGCAGTGAGCAGCGAGGAGGGGTGGGAGCAGCCTGCTCCAGCAGCAGCAGCAGCATTAATTGCTGCAGTGGCAGCAGGAGCTGTAGAAGCATGAAAAATACGCTGGCAAGAGCTACGCGGCGTATTGATACAGAGCAGCGCAAGCAAAGGCCTTCAGTGCCATCAGGCGTAAGAGCTCAAGGGTGCAGCACGTCCAAAACCGCTTCGGCGTAGACGGGACCCCCCCCATCGCCTCCAGGGCGTAAAACTCAGCCGCTCTCAAAGCAGCGTTAAAAGCGTACGAGGAACGCTTCGTCTTCCCCGAAATGAACCTGTCAAGTCACGCAGTGAACCTGGCCTCTGACTCCTGACAAAAAAGTGCTGCACGACGACCCAGACGACGGCTGGAAACAGGCACAGACCCCTCGGGACGCACACCATAGTATGATGGCGGATCTCTGCATTTAATACAGAGGATTGGGTTAAGATACCACCGAACCGTCGTTTACTGACGTCCCCTCAGCATAAACCGCTCTTTTGCGTACAGAGGGATACGCTGCACTGTTTTACACAGGCAGACATAAGCCGGTTTACGCTCCGCAGTAGACAAACCGCCTGCCACGTCAAAAGCTGCACATCGTACGGGGCTCGAGGCACGTCTCTACGTCTAATTGCACGGGGCGGTGACAGGTTCAGTCAAGGCACGTCTCTGCAACGGATGCACAGAAGGGCTGCAGACCTTCGAAACACGTCTTCGCATTTAATGCACAGGATG
Source organism: Iris macrosiphon (assembly GCA_036927795.1). Lineage (NCBI taxonomy): Eukaryota > Viridiplantae > Streptophyta > Magnoliopsida > Asparagales > Iridaceae > Iris > Iris macrosiphon. The sequence continues at coordinate 56,358 of JAYESA010000304.1, forward strand.
ATGGCAAATCTCTGTGGAAGATTTGATTACATCTTCGAAAGCCGTGATTCCGGCTAAGACGTCCACATCAGCACTCGGGCACGGTACGCAATGGCTTCTACGCCCATTCAAGACCTGTGCCCCTTCGGCTCTCAATGCCTCTCCGGCTTCAACGCCTCTCCGGCTTCAACGCCTATCCGGCTTCTACACCTATCCGGCTTCAACGCCTCTCCGGCTTCAACGCCTATCCGGCTTCTACACCTATTCGGCTTCTATGCCTATCTGGCCTCTGTGCCAGGGTGACAGTCATTTGGCTTCCACGCCAACCTTTTCTACACACGGGATACCTACCTGCGTAGCTTTTATGCCGTGATCTTCGTAGCAATAGTACGCGTTGTGTTCCCTTAGTTGGACCCGCGTCATACGCTCATTCAAAAGATCATCCATACGCAGGCATTGGTTACTTTAACAGTTGTGTAAAAGGGTGTTGTACTTCCCACTCCTCGGTTTTTACACCGACGGAGTGGTCACTGTCACCAAAACTCTATAAATAGAGATCCCTATCAATGGGGAAAAGAGGTCGAAGAAGAATTATCGTCCAGGAGAGAATTATCGTCCAGGAGGAGAATTATCGTCCAAGGAGAGAGAGAGAGAGAGAGAGAGAGAGAGAGAGAGAGAGAGCCCGGAGAGCAGGCAAAGAGCAGGGATCGACGACCTTGGCCTCGTGCGTCCAACCTCTTCTGCAACCTTCGAAGATGCTACCTGTCTTCCACGGCACTTCTTCAACATCGTGTGGTCCAAGGGCTAAAGTGATCGACCGCAGATCAGACACCTATAGCAATTTATACCCAGATTAAATAAATTGTACTCCCACATCCTCGTATAGGATTATATTATACAAGTTTGTTTGTAAACAGAAGGGCGCGGGTTTCGCATAAACCCCGTCATTGAAATACAATTTCATTCCTTTCGTTTAATACCACAAACAAGATGGCGACTCTGCTGGGGACATCTTTCTCTTCTGACGAGGAAGCAATTGCTCAACACGATACGGTATCCGTGGGAACCGTGAAGAAGACGCTGGTCGTTCATTTCGACCAGTCAGCCTACGAAGACATGCTTCGAGCCGGGGATGCCCTCGCCCTCTCTCCGTCCAAGACAACAAGAAGCTGCGCAATGTGTGGATGCCCAAGACATCCTCTACTATTCCTGTGGACTCTCCGATCTCTCCGGACTCTCCGATCTCTCCGATCTCTCCGATCTCTTCGGCCAACGAGGTTGTAGCAACGCTCCCTCCGTGCCCCGCACATAAAATGCAGTCTCCCGCTACGCGCGGTACAGACAAAACTTTGGGCGAAGCCTTAGCGCTAACCCCGAAGAATCCACTGCGCTTTACTCGTAGGAAACAGTCTCCCGCTACGCGCGGCAAAGACAAAACTTCGGGCGAAGCCTCAGCGCTAACCCAGAAGCCTTCACTGCGCTTTACGCGTAGAAATCTGTCTCCCGCTCCGCGCGGTACAGACAGAACTTCCGATGGTGCCTCGGCGCCAAGACGGAAGAACAGATCTCGCTCCACGCGCAAGACACCATCTGACCTCTACGGTAAACCAGATGAGCGCTGTGATCTCCGCGAAGGAAAGCAAGCGGCAGGCTACTTAACCTCTCGGCCTTCACGCCAGCGAAGGAACAGAATGCCTACCCTCCGGATCACGCGAGAAACCAATGGCCGACTAAGGGCCTCTCCGGCAACTCCTCCTGACCTACGCAAATATCTAGTCCAGAAGCGTAAAGAGAGGGGACCTTCCAACATGTCTATTACGCCTCCTAGCGAGCATCATTGTAATAGCCACAAGGTTGTGATTAATTGCTGCTGTCCCAAAACAAAATGATCGGTCTTCGACCGATTGGGCTACTCTCTGTCTTTCCAGGGAGAGGAACCCGCGCATGCGCCTGTAAACATGGCCTCACACCTGCGTAGAGGAGGGTCGAGTTCAAGACGTCATCCCTCCAAGCCCCCGAGCCGAAGGAGGTTCAGTGACACTGAAGCCGGAGTGTTCCAGAACACTCGCGCAAAGTCACGACAGCCAGCTCCATCCTCTTCCGATTCCGACGCTGGGGGTCACCAAGAATCAGAAGCAGAAAGTGTAGAGTCGACTTCTACAGCGACCTATACTAATCCTTCAATGACGCCCAGGGAGATGGGAGCCTACGCCGTTGAAGATGAACGCGAGAAAGCTTCGCCGTTAGGAGACGCGGAACAACGCCTCACCACGCTGGAAACATCTCTGCAACAAATGCAATCCATGATGGAGAACATGCACCAGATGATGCTAACTCAGCACGCAGCTACCATGGCTCAAGCATCGGTCCCGCCGACTCAGATACGTGTGGGGGTGGACTTACCACCATCCCACCCGAGCCAAGAGCCCGCGCTGGATCAAGAGTCAGCAGTTCCTCCGCTTCCTCACTCAGAGAGTGCCTTACCTCCGGCTGGGGTTACGATACAACCAACTCCGCACCACTCCATGGCCACGCTTCCGACTGAAAATCCGATGCAGGCAGTCCGGGAGTTGAAAGCCCAGTTTGACGCCTTGAAACACAAGGATCAGCTCAAGAAACTGGGAATCAACCAGCCCTACCCAGCTATCTGGGAGGAAGTCCCTTTCCCGCCAAGGTACAAACCTCAGACCATGGCCCTGTTCGAGGAAAAAACATCGCCAAGCCAGTACATGAATTATTTCAGCATGATGACGGTGTTGCTACAAGGGAACGACGCCCTCCTTACTCGGGTGTTCAAAGGTTGCCTCTCAGGAGTAGCCTATCAGTGGTACCGCAGCTTGGCGGATAACTGCATCACTTCCTTCGAAGACTTCAGAACTTTATTCTTCACACGGTTCTACGAGGGAGGAATGGACATGTCTATGTCCTCTCTCATCGAAGTCAAGCAAAAGGAAAAGGAAGACGTTCGCATCTTCATCGAACGTTTTCGTCAGGCCACCTTACAAATGCCTCCAGGAGTTCCCGACTCTGCATTGGTGGACATTTACAGGAAGAACCTCCTTCCCGTGGTCTCGGTGTTCACAGGACCATATCAGTTCCGTGATTGTCCCTCGTTCATCATCTCGGCAGTAGCAGCCGAAGACAATAGTCGCAAGGCGCGCGACAATGGCATCATGATCTCCGCCTCCGACAGAGGCAAGAGGTCATCTCCTAGCAGCGACCACCCTCGTGGTCCCAAAGGGAAAGAAGCCCTGGCAATCAATACGGCCAGACCAAAGATTGCGGCAACTGCGCAAGCAAAGCCCGGGACTTCCAGACCCGTTGAAGTCTACTCCTTCGACGACGACGACGTCCCGAGCATATTCGAGTGTCTCGTCAAGAGTGGCAAGATCACCCTTCCAGAGCTGAGACGGCCCCAGGAAGTTGGCAATACTAACGACCCCAAATACTGTGTCTTCCACCGATACGTACACCACCCAACAAAGGCGTGTTACGTACTGAAAAGGAAGATCCAGGGGTTAATCGATGTTAAGGCGATCACCCTACACAACACCGAGAAGACGGTCACGGCCAACATGATCTCTCTCCAGTTTGGCAGTCTGCCTCCCCAAACGATCCTGGATGGTGTCACACCTATTTCCCGAGCAACGATGAACATCGTCAATCTCCCTCCAGCTCGGGATCAAAATCGCAACCTGGTACCCCTAACTACCCGGCAAGGCGAGATTATGTGGGTTCATCCCGACCTGGTGTCAGAAATCGGGGAAGAGACTGATGCTATCAGAGCTAAGTCTAGAAAGAACTCCAAATGCAAACCATGCCATATGGTTGCAACTCCAGAAGAAGATGAGGTGTTGGCTACAACAACCCGATCAGGGAAAGCCTACCTCAAGGACTACGGCACGAGCCCGGAAGACGCTCCAGCCACCAAGCCTTCGGGACCCGAGCCCGCCACACCAGAGACCGGTCCTTCGAGACCAACTCCAGCGGACAAGGGAAAACAAAAGGAAGTACGCTTCGATGTACCTGTGAAGAATATTCCAAACAAAGGTTTAGAGAAGCCGTACAACTTCGACATCCTGGCCCAACTGGCCAATACGCCAGCCAGGTTGTCCATCTTCGAGCTACTCAGGCTCTCCCAAGACACTCGTCTAGCCCTGAGCGAAGCGTTGATGCAAGCGGATGTGTGCCTAACCCAGCTCAAGTCCCCCAACGAGGAACCCGTGGCGTGCCCTCAATGCCACAGTGTGATGGAGGTGGTACCAAACATCACTTTCACCCAAGACGATATGCTGCTGAAACACAACAGGCATGACAGGCCTCTCTATCACACTGGATACATCGGTTCCATGGAGGTCGACCGGATTCAAATAGATCCGGGATCGTCAATCAGCATCATTCCTCACAGTCTACTCAGACCGTTAAGGATCCCCACCAGCGAATTGGCCTATACTACTACTACAATTGTGGGTTTCAACGCTGGAAAGAGTAAACCATTGGGGAAGATTCGCTTGAGAATCCAGATTGGCAACCTTAGATCAGTGGCTACATGCTACGTCATTGATTCAGAGGTGTCCTACAACATCCTGCTGGGAAGACCGTGGATCCACGACCACAACATTGTCCCTTCAACTCTACATCAATGCTTCAAATATGTAGAAGCCAAAGGAGCGGTGCAAACCGAGTTTGCGGACTTAAACCCGTTCAGAGGAGTGGAATCCTACTACTCCGACGCCGTGTTATACTCTCAGAGCTACACGGAAGAGGTAACGGCCCAGACAGAGAAGGAATCCCGTCGGGAGCCAGAAGAACCCTCTGTCGAACAACCTCTGTCAATCAAGGTGAAAGGACGGACTGCTCGTCCAAAGGCCACAGAGCCTATGACCGCCCACCTGAACGATGCTAGGTCAGGAAAAGGGGGTGATCCTTTGGTAATTACCTTAAACAAAAAGCCTCTACCCATGGTCATCAACCTTCGGCGCGACAAAAAACCAAGGGATGTAAAAACTACTAACGCGGTTGCCGATGACAATAAAAGTCCCCTTTTCCAGTACATTGATAAGATAGAACCAATAGCACAAAAATTCTTGGGAGCTATAAAGGCCTATCATCCATATGTATGGGAAGTAGCGTCATCATCCAACGTCGTCGCAACGTATGGACCCCATGAGGATTCTATCTTCATCGTCCCACCTACCTACAGCAGTCAGCGTCCGATATTCTTCGGCCGTATGCGCAATCAGCCAGCTATCCAAGAAGATGCTTTCGACGACGATACTGGGGAAATACAGGTTCGCCGATACCGCCCACAAGCGCTGAAGATCATGCAGAATATGGGCTACAATCTGAAGCGGAACCAAGGTCTCAACAATGGGAGGGACAGGAGTACGCCGCTGCTCGGCAACTCTTGCTACCGACAAACCCGCTTCGGGTTAGGATATCCGACCTCCCTTGCGGCTTCTGAAGACGCCATCGCCTCTCCTCAAGGCAGCTCAACGTCCTCCGACTCGTCCAACGATCTCGGACAAACATTCTCGATGAATATGGCGTCGACAGATCCCTTAGAGGCAAGCGAACAAGAATATGAGTTGTTCAAAAACGACGCTTGGGCTCAACACATGGATACGCAGTGGGAATTTTGCTTCGAGCAAAGGGAACCTCCCACTAAAGACGAAGTTGTCCAAATCGACGTTGGGGGTGAACTCTCACCAAAGCCAATATTTATCAGTAACTATCTTTCCCCAGCTGAAAGGGAAGAAATCATCCAACTGATAAAAGAATACATCGACGTCTTCGCGTGGAATTATGAGGATATGCCAGGCCTCGATCCAAAGGTGGCTACTCACAAGCTCAACATTTTGACCGACTCAAGGCCTGTCAAACAGCATCAACGCCGGTTCCGCCCGGATATGATGGACGCCATTGAAGCTGAAGTCAAGAAGTTGATAGCCTGCGGCTTCATCCGTGAAGAGCAACATCCCGACTGGGTCACCAATGTTGTCCCAGTCATGAAGAAGAATGGGAAGGTGCGTATCTGCATCTATTACCGGGATCTAAATGCGGCCTGTCCCAAAGATGAATTCCCTCTTCCTATCACCGACATCATGATCGACAACACCTGCGGTTTCGAATGCATGTCTTTCATGGACGGGTTCTCGGGATACAATCAGATCAAGATGCATCCTGAAGACGAGAAGCACACTGCCTTCCGGATACCACTGGGGGTATATTGCTATACGGTCATGCCCTTCGGATTGAAGAATGCCGGGGCTACATACCAACGGGCCATGAGTAACATATTCCATGAGCATTTACGCAAAACAGTGGAATGTTACGTAGACGACATAGCCGTCAAGAGCCGTCTCAAAGGTGATCACCTCCAAGACTTGAGGACGGTGTTCGAGCTAATGCGTCGCCATCAACTCAAGATGAACCCTACAAAATCATTTCTGGGTGTATCTAGTGGCAAGTTCCTGGGATTTGTCATCACCGCCAAAGGCATCCAGGTGGACCCTGACAAAGTCCAGGCAATCGTAGAAATGCGACCACCCCGTAATCTGAGGGAACTCCGGGGATTTCAAGCCGTCTGGCCTATATCCGACGATTCATATCCAACCTCTCGGGGAGATGTCAGCCTTTTTCTTACCTCATGAAGAAAGGTGTATCCTTCGTGTGGGACGAAACCTGTCAGCAGGCGTTCGGAGATATCAAACGCTACCTCACCAGTCCGCCAGTTCTGGCACCTCCCGTCATGGGAAAACCATTCTTGCTGTACGTTCGAGCAATGGATCATTCACTAGGAGCTCTCCTTGCACAGAAGAACGACATGGGGCATGAACAAGCTATCTACTACCTCAGCAGGATGATGGTCGGGGCCGAGCACCGGTACAACCCAGTGGAGAAAGAATGCTTGGCTCTAATGTTCGCCGTCCAGAAGATACGACACTATGTCACCGGACAGACCATTCATATCATCTCCAGGATCAACCCTCTGCGGGTACTAATGAGCAAACCGAGTGTTCTTAACTCCCGACTCGCGACTTGGGCGATGCTATTAACGCCATATGACATGGTATACGTACCGCAGAAGTCCATTAAAGGCCAAGCACTGGCTGACTTCCTAGCTGCCCATCCGATCCCGGAGTCCTCCAAGTTATACGAGGACATTCCCGACGAAGTTGCAGAATGTAACTCCGCAATGGAGACCGACGCATGGCAACTCTTCTTCGATGGGGCCTCCAGAACCGGTCCCAAGGGAAACATCGTCTCAGGAGTAGGAGTCGTCCTGGTCACTCCTGATCAGCTCGTCATCTACCGAGCATATTCTCTTAGCGAGCCCTGCTCCAACAATGTGGCAGAATACAACGCTTTGTTAATCGGGCTCCGAGCCGCCAAAGAGCTGGGGGTCGAATCCCTGGAAGCTTTCGGTGACTCTCTGCTTATCGTCAATCAAGTCAGAGGTATATATGAAGTCCGGAATCCAGACCTCATCCCCTACCACCAAGCAACGGTCGAGATAGCCATAACCTTCAAAGGATTCTTCCTGGAGCATGTACCTCGGTCTCAGAATCTGGAAGCCGATGCCCTAGCCAGTCTAGCCGCAGACTTAGCCACTCCTATAAGAAGGCAGGATTCGGTAATCCTTCTTAACAGAGACTTATTCTGTGCGAAGAACAACCTTCACATAGAACGCAGCCATGCTGTGAACACAGATCTTCCCGGAAAGGACTGGAGAAGTCCCTTCATAGATTTTGTCGCATACGGAATCTTGCCGGAGGACCCCAAAGAAGCAGTATCCATCAAGCGGCGATCATTACGCTTCTACTACGATGCATCTGCACAATGCCTGTATCGCCGGACCTACGACGGATTACTGTTGAGATATCTGTCTAACGACGAAGCACAGCAGATTATCCGGGAAGCTCACGACGGCGTATGCGGAGCGCACCAACCCGGTCCTAAGCTACAGGATCGCGTCAGGAGAATGGGATATTATTGGCCTACTATGATCATGGATGCGATACGGTATGCAAGACAATGCAGAGCCTGTCAGGTTCACGCAGACTTCATACACCAACCATCTGAGCATCTACATCCTACAGTTGCATCCTGGCCTTTCGAAGCATGGGGTATGGACGTCATTGGTCCCATTCACCCGTCTTCTTTCCGAGGTCACCAGTTCATACTGGCCATCACGGACTACTTCTCCAAATGGGCAGAGGCAATCCCTCTTGCTGAGGTAAAGGCGTCTAATGTGATCAGCTTCATCAAGCATCACGTCATTTATCGCTTCGGGGTCCCCCGAAGGATAATCCATGACAACGGGCCCCAGTTCATCAGCCAAGCGTTTCATCGATTTTGCGATAAAAATCGAATACACAATATCACCTCTACGGCATACTATCCAGCTGCTAATGGTTTGGCAGAAGCTTTCAACAAAACCATTATCAAACTCTTGAAGAAGTTCGTCTCTTCAAACAAAAGAGATTGGTACGAAAAGCTGGGCGAATGTCTCTGGGCATACCGCACAACGGTACGAACGCCGACAGGCTGTACCCCATTCTCACTAGTATACGGGAGCGAGGCAGTTCTCCCCATTGAAATCCAGATCCCGTCGCTCAGGATAGCCGTGGCTAACGAGCTGACTCAAGAAAAGAATGACCTGTTAAGGCTTCAGGAGCTAGAAGGATTAGACGAGAAACGCCTCCAAGCTCAACAGCGCATCGCGCTCTACCAAGCACGCATTTCCAGAGCTTTCAATCGTAAAGTAAAGGAAAGGGTGTTCAAAGTCGGCGAGCTAGTTTTAGCCGTAAGAAGGCCGATGATTCTTACTCACAGGAGTAAAGGCAAGTTCCAGCCCAAGTGGGAAGGCCCTTATGTGATCGAGACAACATTCTCGAACGGAGCCTACAGACTAGCCCAGCCCAATGGAGACCTATTAATGGCTCCTATCAACGGCAAATTCCTGAAGAAGTACTACGCCTAATCTCCTCCACTCAGGAGGAATACGGCGAGATTCTCGTAATCCGACGAGACTACTTCAAAGAAGAAACTAGTTGAGGCCCACAAATCAGTCATGTCCATATCACCTCTGAACTGTATTTCCTTGGAGAATCTGCCATGTCCATATCACCTCTGAACAGGCTTTCCAAGATTCTGACCATCGATTATCACCTCTGATATCGATCGTCACTTCAACTTAACACCCGTACTAAATCTAAGTACGCCAGTGGTGTTAGGTCCACAAAATCTGCTACGTCCATATTACCTCTAGCAGGGCTTGTCCTCAAACCTATTACTTGCACCTAGGTGTGCAAAAAGCAATAGGCCCACAAATCAGTCATGTCCATATCACCTCTGAACTGTATTTCCTTGGAGAATCTGCCATGTCCATATCACCTCTGAACAGGCTTTCCAAGATTCTGACCATCGATTATCACCTCTGATATCGATCGTCACTTCAACTTAACACCCGTACTAAATCTAAGTACGCCAGTGGTGTTAGGTCCACAAAATCTGCTACGTCCATATTACCTCTAGCAGGGCTTGTCCTCAAACCTATTACTTGCACCTAGGTGCGCAAAAAGCAATAGGCCCACAAATCAGTCATGTCCATATCACCTCTGAACTGTATTTCCTTGGAGAATCTGCCATGTCCATATCACCTCTGAACAGGCTTTCCAAGATTCTGACCATCGATTATCACCTCTGATATCGATCGTCACTTCAACTTAACACTCGTACTAAATCTAAGTACGCCAGTGGTGTTAGGTCCACAAAATCTGCTACGTCAGCCCACTACCCTCGAAAGACGGACAGTCAGCGAATTCAAAATTTTCTTCGCGCAAGACAGTTCAGCAGTTCTACGCTAAAGGAGCTTTTCTGCGCTCAACAGCAACAGATCTACGATTTTACGCTCGCAAGCCACAAGTCTATGGTTTTTTTCGCCCGGATGCCTTTGTGCTCGGTAGCTTTTACGCTCGAGAGGCGACAAACCTATGGCTTTACGCTCAGCAGATACCAAATCGATGATCTCACGCTCGGTGGCGCTCAGTTTACGCTCAGAAGCAACAGATCCGCAGAACTTCACGCTCGAAGAAATTCTCTTTTCAGGAGCTACAGATCCACAAGTCCTACGCTAAAGGAGCTTTCTACACTCAACAGCAACGATTCTACGGCTTTACGTTCAAGCAGCTATAAGTCTATAGTTTTTCTCGCCCGGATGCCTTTGTGCTCGGTAGCTTTTATGCTCGAGAGGCGACAAACCTACGACTTCACGCTCAGGAACCACAAGTCTACGCCTTCACGTTCGACGGTGTTTTACGCCCAGATGCTACAGACTGAGGATTTCGCACTCCGCGACTTTCCGCTTATCCAAAACAGTCCCCGACCCGGTCAAGTGCAAAGAGTTCACACAGAAGATACTCGTTCTTGACCCCAAGTACCCGAAACGAACAGAGTACAACCATTAAGAAATTGCTCTTTTCGGGTCCCAAATTGGAGGTTCATCCAGACTCCAGTCTGAACATCTCGTCTGTCAAGATGACAAAGCTCAGCCAGAATCCTCGACCCTGTTTCAAGGGAGTTCCGAGAGATCATTCTTGAAGACGAAGACTGAACAAAGTTCTGCTCATCAGAAGCAGCAGTTCAGAACTCTACGCGGTTCCTTAGTCCTAGCAACAGGACAGTTCTAAGTATTCAAAATGCTAAAGCAGCGCTCTATGCACTATCCGCTGCACGTAAAGAATAGGACAGAACCTAGTACTCTCTATACAGAGTCGCGTAAAGTATCAGACGTGTCGAAGCTGCACACATTCAGACTTCACAGCAACGTATGGCAAGTGATCATATGAAGAAAAGACGACTTTATTGAAGATTAAAATCATGATTACATATGAGGGAAATCCTGTCTACAGGGGTTTTTCTTTACTTTTCATGGTTACATATGAGGGAAAACGCCTCTTTTAGAGGTTTCCTCATCATCGTCTGAAGATCGCCAGTGCAGGTCTTCCTCTTCATCCATGGCTGTTCATGACCACCACAGTCATGAACAAAAAGATCCTCCATTCGCCATGGCCGATCCAGTTGGTCCTTAAACCCAACCCAATCAGGACGACAGATTACGGTTTGTCCAATCTCGTCCGCAGGGGTCTCAGGAAGAAATAAATAGTCTGCAAAAGCTGTGTGGTCTAACACGACCCTTCCTCTCCCCTGGTGCAACGCCATACAAAGTTGCTGATTATCCCGAGCAAGGGAGGCTAAGATATCCTTCCATGATCCATCGCTGCAGTAGACACTTGCTCGAAGACGCCGTCTTTTTCGGCTCCAAACATGCTGGAAGAACATGATCTCCTTCTTCCTCAAATCGACCCGACGAACTCCGGCGATCATTTTAGCATGGTGATGGGAATATGGGGAAACAGGTTAACCCCCCCGCCTTTTTATAGGCAAAAGAGATCACAGCGGTCCCCAATAAATCCGCCATAAAGGCCGCACCGACCGTTTCAACGCTCCATTCAGAAATGTTTCGAGTCACGAGGGGCCATTCATGCTTCATTCAAAGCGTTTCAAATTCCAAGGAATTTAAAAGCTTTGAAGGGGGTCTTGTAGAAGCATAAAAAATACGCTGGCAAGAGCTACGCGGCGTATTGATACAGAGCAGCGCAAGCAAAGGCCTTCAGTGCCATCAGGCGTAAGAGCTCAAGGGTGCAGCACGTCCAAAATCGCTTCGGCGTAGACGGGACCCCCCCCCCCATCGCCTCCAGGGCGTAAAACTCAGCCGCTCTCAAAGCAGCGTTAAAAGCGTACGAGGAACGCTTCGTCTTCCCCGAAATGAACCTGTCAAGTCACGCAGTGAACCTGGCCTCTGACTCCTGACAAAAAAGTGCTGCACGGCGACCCAGACGACAGCTGGAAACAGGCACAGACCCCTCGGGACGCACACCACAGTATGATGGCGGATCTCTGCATTTAATACAGAGGATTGGGTTAAGATACCACCGAACCGTCGTTTACTGACGTCCCCTCAGCATAAACCGCTCTTTTGCGTACAGAGGGATACGCTGCACTGTTTTACACAGGCAGACATAAGCCGGTTTACGCTCCGCAGTAGACAAACCGCCTGCCACGTCAAAAGCTGCACATCGTACGGGGCTCGAGGCACGTCTCTACGTCTAATTGCACGGGGCGGTGACAGGTTCAGTCAAGGCACGTCTCTGCAACGGATGCACAGAAGGGCTGCAGACCTTCGAAACACGTCTTCGCATTTAATGCACAGGATGATGGCAAATCTCTGTGGAAGATTTGATTACATCTTTGAAAGCCGTGATTCCGGCTAAGACGTCCACATCAGCACTCGGGCACGGTACGCAGCGGCTTCTACGCCCATTCAAGACCTGTGCCCCTTCGGCTCTCAACGCCTCTCCGGCTTCAACGCCTATCCGGCTTCTACGCCTATCCGGCTTCAACGCCTCTCCGGCTTCAACGCCTATCCGGCTTCTACGCCTATTCGGCTTCTATGCCTATCTGGCCTCTGTGCCAGGGTGATAGTCATTTGGCTTCCACGCCAACCTTTTCTACACACGGGATACCTACCTGCGTGGCTTTTATGCCGTGATCTTCGTAGCAATAGTACGCGTTGTGTTCCCTTAGTTGGACCCGCGTCATACGCTCATTCAAAAGATCATCCATACGCAGGCATTGGTTACTTTAACCGTTGTGTAAAAGGGTGTTGTACTTCCCACTCCTCGATTTTTATACCGACGGAGTGGTCACTGTCACCAAAACTCTATAAATAGAGACCCCTATCAATGGGGAAAAGAGGTCGAAGAAGAATTATCGTCCAGGAGAGAATTATCGTCCAGGAGGAGAATTATCGTCCAAGGAGAGAGAGAGAGAGAGAGAGAGAGAGAGAGAGCCCGGAGAGCAGGCAAAGAGCAGGGATCGACGACCTTGGCCTCGTGCGTCCAACCTCTTCTGCAACCTGCGAAGCTGCTACCTGTCTTCTACGGCACTTCTTCAACATCGTGTGGTCCAAGGGCTAAAGTGATCGACCGCAGATCAGACACCTATAGCAATTTATACCCAGATTAAATAAATTATACTCCCACATCCTCGTATAGGATTACATTGTACAAGTTTGTTTGTAAACAGAAGGGCGCGGGTTTCGCATAAACCCCGTCATTGAAATACAATTTCATTCCTTTCGTTTAATACCAAAAACAGCAGCAGTAGCAGCAGCACAAGCAGCAGGTACAACAGCAGTAACAGCAGAACGGGCAGCAGCAACAAGCGTAAGCGCCGCGTGGCGTGGCACTAGCAGTAGCAAGTAGTGAGAGGGATATATATATATATATATATACTTATACTAAACTATATGTATATATAGATAGATAGATAGTTTAGTATAAGTATAAGTATATATATATATATATATATATATATATATATATATATATATATATATATATATATATATATATATATATATATATATGAGGTAAGGGTTATATGTAATTGTGTATGTGTGGTTATATATTATAGATATGTGGGTATATATATATAAGCATATGTGTTTGTATATATATATATAGTAGCCTAGATAATTACCTAGGTGTATATGTATATACATAGATAATTAGCTAGATGGTTAGTGTTAGAGAGGGGGGATATCTCAATACCTTGAGATATCAAGGTATCTCAATACCTTGAGATACCCAAGGTATTGAGTATCAGGTAAGGTTTTTGAGCAATTGCCTAGGTTTGAGTTTAGAGTTAGATTTTTATGTATATGTGTATATAATTACGCATGTGAGCATATGTTTTAGTGGGTATAGGTGGGGTGCGTAGCTTAGGTCGAGGTATCGGATACCGAGGGTATCCCGGTATCTCGAGGAGGTGAGTTTGAGGGTTTACTAGCTTAATGAGCTAGTTTTGACCTAGAATTTTAGGGGCACCCTAGTTTGACCTAGTGTTGACCATAATTGTCCCCGTTGACCACAAAAGTCAACGTTTGACCTAGTTTTGACCCTGAGTTGACTTTTTGGACCCCAGGTTGACTTTTTGACACGAATTTTACCGGTTTGACCCGTTCGACCTAGAATAACCCTAGAAGCCTGTTTTTAGTTATTTTATATCAGTTTAACTCTTTAGAATCCCGTTTAACTTTGCTTTTCGCAATAGGTTCTTGTGACGCCAGTCCGGATCTCGATCCTCATCAGTTGCTCAGGACGTCAGGCGAGTACCTACCTCTGATTGTTTCTATTTCATGATAGCGTATATATCACCTATTCTAGAACTATAATACTTGATTCTGACATGTTGTTTCATGAGCTGGTACTAGTTGGATCCCGTCATGAGATGTTATCCCCCTTACCGTGTTCAGCGGGTACTCTATCACGTATATTTCATCATGTGCTTCGGGTATTGATTCTCATATGCTATCATGTGCTTCGTGTGCTCTCGCCTTCATGTGCGCGAGTTATTTATCATGTACATAGCATGTCATGATTGGATCCAAGAGTATTAGTGGGAGAGAGGAGTAGGAGTTGGTTATGTGATCAAAGCCAAACAGTATTCATGTGTATGTCGGTTGTGCAACTCATGCATAACGGAGTTATCGTAGATTATTCATGTGCAACCTAAGCCGATCACATAACGAACTTGTGTTCAAGGCACTTAGCTAGTATTCCTATTTTCTCACATGCAGTTACTTCTCTACTACTTGTATTGTTCTCTAGTTTTATATTGTAGCTACTTTATCTGCTCCACCATGTATTCATTTTTCTATGCATCTTGTATACTTTTCTATTGCTAGTCATATACACCTTACCATGTATTTGGAGTTGCTTTCAGAGTTATGTACTTCGCTCCAGTCCTGAGTGGGCATATTTTTTTCAGAGGATCCTGAGGAATTTTGCCCGACATTCTACGGGCCTGGTGTTGAGGAGTGTTGTGACCCGGAGATTGAGGAGGAGCCCGTCGAGGAGACGTCATTAGCACCCTAGTTATCTAGGTGGGTTTTCCTGGGTTGTTCCCAGTTGCTATTCTGGATGACTGTATTTATTATTTTGTTGCTTCTGTGATGTTGTAGACTTTAGACTTGGACTGTATATTTGGATATTGTATTGCTCTCTTTGGTTCTTGTTTCTTTGTGATATCTTATCGTGCTTTTACTCTTCCCCTAGTTATTATGATTGAGGCATATATATATTGCGTGGTTGCCCTCCTTTTAGAGAGGTTATATTGACTAATCATTGTGAGATATAGATATTGTGACCTAGAACGGACCTTTACAGTGTTCTACCACCGATTCTGCGGCGTAGGCTGGACGTACCCACGACTCATGCCCGATTATTTGGGTGTGGGTCGTGACACTAACTATACCAGATAACTAATAACTAGATATCAAACCAACTAGATAACTTAACTAACAATTAAACTAACCAAGCTAACTACTACTAACTACTAGCTAGCCACTAACTAACTACTAACCATACTACCTTACCTAGCTGTTGCCTGTTGATGGAGCTCCCTAAGCTGCTGCTGCTGGTGGTACATGCCATAATGGATGCTGCAACCGCCCGCTGTTGATGTGTGCTCGTGCACTGCATATGCTGCTGCTGTTGTGTGTTATTCACTGAATCCTAATAATGCTGCTGCAGCAGTTTGCTGTATGATGGTGTTGCTGCAGCTGCTCGTGCACTGCTAGCCCACTGCTAGCAGCTGCAGCTGCATATGCTCGTGCCACTGCCTGCTGCACATTCCCTACTACTATGCTTTGCTGCCACTTGCTGATACCTGCTTCCTGTGTGCTCGAAGACCTCACTACGCACACTGCTCGATCCCCCCTTAGCACATACTCATACACACACAACCACAAACATAAATATATATATCTATATACATAAACACCTATGTATAGATATCAATATACTATCTATATACATATATATGCCACCTCTCCACTCACACACATAAACACAACTATATACATAGCAACCATATATATGTATCAATACACATAAACGTATAAGTATCTGTCTATATCTATATACATATAAACATACATATGTATACTTACCTATATAGATATCAACATACATATACACTCATATATATATATATATATATATATATATATATATACACACACACACACACTTACATGTAGGTATATAAACATATATACATATAGATCTACATATACCTATAGCCACTTATACATATATATACAATATAATATAAATATATACACTTATACATATACATATCATATCTATAATATCATACTAATGGTTATACACAAGTCAATTGAATCTATAAATGAAATCAAACAAACATATGGAATGCATCGCACCCTTATCACACTAGATCTATGATACACTTGCGATACAAATCCACAACACAACCAAACATACCCCGAAGGACACGAGCAAGTCTAAAATAATAATTATGAATAATACGAAGAGTCAAATAAACATCTACGTGTCCATGTCAAAATGTGACATGCAAAAGCCCGTTGTCAGAGGAAAAACCTCCAAATCAACACGTATTACCAAATTATTGGGATACAGCCACACGTATCCAATTATGGATACGACACTAGCCACACACAATCAAACACATATCAATTTGGTTAATTGACCAATTGACAAACACAACATGTGTCAATCTTGGAATTCTCTCAAAATTGACACAAAATATACCATAACTTCCTCCATAGGCCTCCTATGAACCAAATTCCTATGGGTAGTCTCATCATATAGGGTGGTTCCTAATGGTTAAAACACAGATTTAGAACCTAATTAAAGGGAAACAATTGAATTATATCTATTGGAAGATGGATTCTTAATGCAACCTCCAAAATTAATGAAATTGGCCTCCAACTTGTAGATCCTTGCTCCTCTTTGTAGATCCTTGCTTTCTGCTTGTAGATCCTTGCTCTACAAGCCTCCAATGGTGATTTGGGAAGGAATTGGAAAAAAATTTGGTAGAGATTTGATGTGGGAATGAAGGAATTTGGTTGAGGAAAATTTTAGATCTAGATTTGGAATACAAAAAGGAGAGAGAAATTTTCTCCCTCATTTTAAATAGTCCGACCACATAACGCCTTCCCCAAGTTTCTATATAAAGTCTAAAATACCCCTTGGGGCCTCTCATGAAGAAATAATTAAGGAGAAAAGGTTCTAGTCTAATGGATTTAATTAAATTAATCATCCTCCTAATGAATGGACTTATAATTGGGCTCAATTCTAACTAATTTAAATGTTGGTCCATGGATCTAATCTAAACTAGTTAGGTCCACTAACACAAATCTAAAACAATAAACTAACATATAATAATAATTAAATAATTAAATAAATAATTATTCAACGTGCACAATATTTAATTAATTATGAAATGACCAAAATATCCTTCCTAGAAAATGTGGTAGTGACATATACCATATTTCGATTACAATCAAAGACCTAAACTTATTTTCCTCATTCTACGGTCATATTATACCATGTTTCATTCGAAATCACTCACTTATAGTCATTTTCACAATTTTACGAGCATTTGATAACTTATTTCGGTTATAATCACTTTTTTTATACTCGTTTCACCAATCTAGGCCGGTTATATACAATATTTTGATTAGAATCATGTGTCCATACTCGTTTTCACTATTAAATAATTACAAAAAAGAGATACTAGTTAACCCCCCCCCCCCTTTTTTATTCATTCATTAGTTTTCTTTAATTAACTCGAAGTTATTTCTTGAAATAATTCTGCCTTATGTCCATTCTATACGATAATTTCGGTTAGAATCAAAAATTTATACTTGTTTTCATTATTCTACACATTTTATACAATATTTTAGTTATAATCACTCATTCATACTTGTTTTTATATTTGTACGTTCATGCTATTCCATATTTTGATTAGAATAACCTATTTATACTTGTGTTCACCAATTTAAGCTCATTATATACCAATATTTTGGTTAGAATCACCTATATATACTCATTTTTATCAATCTATGCCTATTATATACCTTATTTCAGTTAGAATCACCCATCGATACTCGTTCTTACTATTTTACGCTATTTTTATATCATATTACAATTAGAATCACTCATATATACTCGTTTTCACCATTTTATGAGCTTTGATACCTTATTTCGGTTAGAATTATATTTCTATACTCGTTTTACCAATCTAGGCAAGTTATATACCATATTTTGGTTAGTCACATGTATATACTCGTTTTCAGCATTCTATGTCCATTCTATACTGTAATTTTGGTTAGAATCACCATATACTCGTTTTCACCATTGTACACTTATTTTATACCATATTTTAGTTAGAATCACCCATCCATATTTTTATTATTCTACATTTATTTTATTCCATATTTTAGTTAGAATCACCTATTTATACTTGTTTTAACCTAAGCTTATTCTACACCATAATTTCGGTTAGAATCACCTATCTATACTCATTTTCATCAATCTTGACAATTCTTCGGTTAGAATAATCCATCGATGCTCGTTTTAACTATTCTACCATTATTCTATAACATATTTCAGTTAGGATCACCCATCTATACTTGTTTATACTATTCTACGTCCATTTTATACCATATTTTTGTCAAAATTACCAATCTAAACACATTTTTAGTATTTTATGCTCATTCTATATCATATTTCGGTTAGAATTACTCATTTATACTCGTTTTCTCCATTCTACGATATTTGTTAACTTATTTCAATTATATCATATTTTAATACTCGTATCCACAAATCTATGCCACTTTTATGCCATATTTCAGTTAGAATCATCCTTCCATACCCGTTCTCACCGATCAATTCTAACCATATTTTGGTTAGAATCACTCATCTATATTCTACCTCTAATTTATACCATATTTTGATTAGAATCAAAGATCTAGACTTCTTTTCATCATTCTACGATCATATTATACCATAGATTGATGAAAATGAGTATAGCTGGGTAAAAACGAGTATGGACATGTTTTCATCCATCGATACTCGTTCAAAATCTATGGTAAAAATGAGTATGGACATGTTTTCATCATTCTATGGTCATATTATACCATATATTGACTTGTTTTCACCTATGTTATACCATATTTCAGTTCAAAATCACTCGTTTATAGTCATTTTTACTATTTTACGAGCATTTGATAACTTATTTTTGGTTATAATCATATTTCTATACTCGTTTTACTAATCTATGCCGGTTACGTACCATATTTCGGTTAGAATCAGACGTCCATACTCGATTTTACTATTAAATAATTATAAAAAAATATACTAGTTTACCCCCCCTTTTTTATTCATTTATTTTATTTTTTCTTCAATTAAATCGAAAGTTCTTTCTTGAAATAATTCTGGTTTATGTCCATTATATACCATAATTTTGGTTATAATCACAAATCTATACTTCTTTTCATCATTCTACACATTTTATACCATATTTTGGTTAGAATCACCCATCCATACTAGTTTTTATCATTCTATATTCATTCTATTCTATATTTTGGTTAGAGTCACCTATTTATATTTGTTTTCACCAATCTAAGCTCATTATTGTCACGACCCGCACCCGGTAAAGGGGCACGAGTACGTGGCTAAGTCCAGCCTACGCCGCAGCATCGATGGTAGAACGCTGTCTTGGTCAACTATACTATCTAATTATCTCATAAAATGCATAAACCTCCAATAATATCTCAACTCCAAGAAGAGAGTAATAAACTTAATTCAACACAATACTCATTCACAATTCTATAGCACGATAAGATATCACGGAAGTCTAACATAACTATACAATCTAAACAAATATAACAACAATAATAGAAACAATAACCAAAATCTCAAATATAAGTCAAAAATAAGTTCGGTACCAAAATGCTAAAGAGAACTAACTATGCTAACAAGTGATTTTGTCTAGATCTCCCAGCAATCACTCCAGAACTAGTGGGTCCAAGTCTGCACGATCTATAGGTCAGGGTCCGTTGTATGTCCGACACCAATTTTTGGGATCCTCCAAAAAATATTTTCCAGTCAGGAATCGAGCGAAGTACAACCCAATAGCTGTTTCAATTAATTGATAATGACTATAAACAGAAATAGAGAATATAATACAAGACGAGAAACAATGAATAATATCATACTATGGTAGAAGAAACAGGTAAACAAGAATAATATGGTATACACTGATCACGATAAAATAGAACAAGACAGTAGAATGAGACAATGAACTAGAATATGGTAAAGAAATGTAACTATGCTAAGTGATTGAAATACAAATAAGATATGTGATCGGCTTGGGTGAACATTGTCTACTTTAACGTTGGATAAATATTGTCTAAGTTAGACATTGAACATTGTCTAGGATTTGATCACATATCTAGCTAACACTTCCCATTTCCCCCGACTAGTACAATGGATCCAGCCATGACACGTTGTGATGCAAGATACTCAAGGCCATGTAAACAATAAACCTTGAATATTAAACATTGAACATTAAACATTGAACCCTAAACATTGAACATTGTCTAAGTTAAACATTGAACATTGAATATTGAAATATTGTCTAAGTTAAACATTGAGAATACAAGGAATAATGAATAATATATATATATATATATATATAACATCCCATGACTGATCCATGTGTATACTAGTCCGCGTACCAATGTGTCAAGATTTATGTAAAATATTTCTAAATACTTACATTATAGTAATTATCAAATAATGAAAACTATCAGAGAATGTACTCGTCTGCCGTCCAAAGCAATGAATGTCAAACTGTATCCGAACTGGTGTCACACAGACCTATATATGGAATATTGTATTAATACAAGGTTCTGGAATAAAATTAAGTTAAACTATTCAACTTCTAGGTCATAAAGCCATTTCTAAGTCAAAATAGTCAAACTAGGTCAACTCTATGCCAAACTAGTCAAACTTGGTCAAAGTAGCTATTTCTAAGTTGTATGAGTCTAACTCTAGGGTATTAGGTCCACAAACTATGCAACTAGGCCACACTAGCTAAGCTACGACACTAAAAAACCAACAAGATACCGTATCCTAAGATACGTAAGTTATTTGATATGAAAATAGTAATTTATATATATATACAAGATAATACATATAGTAGCTTAGCTAACTAATGCAAGGAGGATACCTTGTCTTTGAACCAATGCTTATCTCTCTACTAAACCCCCATCTCGATACTCAAACCCAATACCTTGAGTATCGACCGATACCTTGACATTACCTTGGTATCACAAGGTAAGTCAAACTATATATATAGCTTACTACCCAATACTAAACTATAACTAACATACTAAACTATTACATAGTACTAAATACCTAATACTAACAATATATATATATATATATATATATATATATATATATATATATATATATATATATATATATATATATATATATATATATATATATATATATATATATATATATATACAATAGTTATATATAATACTACATATAGCTACTTACCATTTACCCTTCTATTAATATCGAGTATCTTGATACCCAATATTATCTTAACATGTGTTCTAATATCTTAGTATTCTAAACTTAATACCTTGGTAATACTTCAAGGTAATTAGAACTTATAGTAACTAATACTAATACCTAACTAACTAGTTATGATACTCTAACTAAATACTAATATATAGCTACTAATCTATTTAACACTAACAATGCATACAATACATAGATACAATACCTACATATTAACTTACTACCAATACCCAAATACATAGATATATATAGTACATATAGCTACTAGGCTAACTATTACACATAACTAACTAACGATTAATTAACTAAAATAACTAAAGAAACTAACTTATCAAATAATAACCAACTCACCTAGCTAGCTGATACCCTGCTGCCAACTGCTCCTATTGGAGACTACTACTGCTGCTCGGGCTGTTTCCTGTTGCTGTTTACTGTCCGAAACCCCCCTTAGCACACACATAACCTCAAATATATATATATATATATATATATAACCACTTACATACACATAGATATATCCATATATACATATACACATATAGATATCACTATATATATATACATTCTCATACCTACATACATATATATATATATATATATATATATATATATATATATATATATATATATATATAAACATACACGTATACATATAGGTAACCACTTATGTATATATAAATATAAATCACACACTATATATATATATATATATATATATATATATATATATATGCATACACCTACACACATAGAGATAGATCACTCACTTACATATATACATATAGATATACATATACACTTATACACATAGACTCATAGCCATATACATATATATCAACCATATGCATATAGATACCTATACTCATATATACTATATACATATAACTATAGGTATCATACATAATATATATATGCATATATATATCATACTAATATATATACATAAGCCACATAGAATTAAAAGGCAATAAAGAAAACACGTGGAGTGAACCGCACCCGTATCACACTCATTCTATGATACGCTTGCGATACGGCTCCACCACACAACCCAACGCATCCCAAAAGACACGAGCAAGTCTTAAATAGTATATATGAACAATACAAAGAGTCAATTACACAACTACGTGTCCTTGTCAAAATATGACATGCTCAAAATCCCATGTCGGAGGAAAACCCCCCAAATCAACCTGTATCTCCAAATTGTCTAGATACGGCCTACACGTATCCAATTATGGATACAATACTAGTCACACACAATCAAACATATGTCAATTTGGTCTAGTTGACTAATTGACAAACACAACATGTGCCAATCTCATAATTTTCTCAAAATTGACACAAAAATACACATAACTTTCTTCATAGGCCTCCTATGAACCTAATTCCAATTTATATGGATAGCCTATTCATGTGGGGTAGTTACTTATGGTTAATTCATAGATTTAGAACCTATTGAATTGTACCAATTAGAAGATAGATTCTTAATGAAATCCCTAAAATGGGTGAAAAGAGCCTCCAGCTTATAGATCCTTGCTCCTCTTTGTAGATCCTTACTTTCTCCTTGTAGATCCATGCTCTAATAGCCTCCAATAATATTTTGAGAAGGAATTAGGAAGAAATTTGGTAGAAATTTGATAAAATTTGGTTGAGAGAAATTCCAGATCTAGATTTGGAATAAAAAATGAAGAGAGAGAAAGTTTTCATCCCCTTAATATAAGCTTATCTTGCCCCCTCCCTCAAGCTACTATCTAAAGTCTAAAATACCCCTTGGGGCCTCTCATGAAAAAATTAATTAAGGAGGGAAGGTTCTAGTCTAATGGATTTAACTTAATTAATTCATTCTCCTCCTAATGAATGGGCTTACTATTGGGCTCAAATCTAACTAGAATTAAATATTGGTCCATGGATCTAAACTAACTAGTTTGGTTCACTAACACAAGTCCAAAAATAAAATCTAACATGCTAACAATATTAAATAATACAATAAATAAATATTCAACATGCACAATATTTAATTAATTATCAAATGACTAAAATACCCTTTCCTAGAAAATGTGGTAGTGACAACTCTACCCCCCTTAGAAGAATTTTGTCCTCGAAATTAAAACTCTCTCCCCTCTCTCTTGGCCAGTCATAACCTATTCATACAAATTTTAATATGGTCAAACCCCCATCAATCACAGTCTAAAATAGTCCTATCATATAACATACAATCCTACCATTCTTCTGAAAGAGGAACCATACTTGGATATAGTCTCTAACTATCATAAATTCCTGTCTCTGCCCTACCGGGGTGTCTCCCTCTACTGGTGCGGGTAATCTGCTATGCCACCTGTGGCCTATTCCATCACACACTAAGCATTCACTAATCATCAACCTAGTCATAATATTCTTAATACTGAGAGTTACCAAATATTAGTGATATATTATAATTCTAGGTCATGAACATACTTCACTCACTAGCACTTGCTAACTAGGATATTATACCGCTAAGATACTACCTCCTTGCTCTGCTTCAGTTCTTGTAATCAGCAAAATTTCTTAACCATTTTCTTGCAAGGAACACTTATATACTTTTTCAATCATGCGTTCTATTAGCACACCCTTGTCCAACCTGAATATCAGCCAATAGGATGCCTACTCAAATCTTGTTACTGTCTACACAAGGCACCAGCTCTCATTTGTATTTTAGATGACATTCTCATACCAAGTTACTCATGTCTCTCCTCTACTGCCTGGATTACTTGCACTATTACTTCCAAATAAGTTTCTATCCTTATTAACTGATACAACAATCCAATATTATCACACAAGGTACTTACTGTTACTAGCACATTACTCAACTAATCCCTGGTATAGAAGCACTAGCACTCTTGATATAGTAACACTAGCTTCCTAACAATATATCATATGCCCTTAATTTTCTAGGATACTAGCTTCATCATTAGATCACCTTATCATATTCACTAGAACTCATGATCACTTGCACTAGTTATTAACTTCTATAATGCACATGTTTCACTTTACTCTCAAAGGCAGGCACATGGTTCCATATCTCTATTGATGTATATGCATCTCCCTTTAAACCTTTTACAGATGGATATACTAATCAGTGATACACTACATATCTTCCATGACCAATCTTGATATTTCTCAACCATGACTCACTTTTGAAATTTTCTAATACTCAAGCTTCCACTTTATGATACTCATGAACTTCCACACTAACACTCATCACCCACTGTGCATCATGCATAACATTTCTGGACACTTCTTCCACCTATTGCTTCCATCACATCACTGGCCTCAATATCAGGTGATATACCTATCACTAGTCATATACTGGTACACTCCTATCTACTCACATCAATGCTCTACTTCTAAGCTAAAGAATGATAGGACAAAATCTTATAATAACATGAGTGGATAAGTATTGAGATGATACTTTAAGAACCAATTTAAGATACAACCTGATAATCATACACATCTGTCCGAAATCATGACACTTAGAATCCTCGCCACGCCAGTAAGCATAGCTGCAATAAATGATAGATTCCATAACTTAGGTATGCACCTCTATAATTATGTCATCTAGGATCCTCGCTGTGCCGACTAGTATAGCTGCGAGAAATTTTAAATTTCATAACTAAGATATGTACATCCGAAGTCAGGTCCCTACGTTTCTGCCACGCCAGCTAATATGACTGCGATAAACTCTAGGCTCCATAACCAAAGCAATCGTTTCATCTTTCTCACTGTCCTAATCAACATATGTCATCAGATGATACCGTAATTTAGTCCATAAAATTTATCTCGATATGAAATTAAACTCAACAATGACACCAAGAATTAAATTTAATAACCGATCACCAAGAATCAAATTCAATAACAACAAGTGAGAATGGACGAAAAAAAGAAAAAAGATTTAAATTGGAAATTATAATAATATTCTAAAGGGTCGTCCCAGAAATCTCTCAAGAAATTTGTGATTGAGTATCCTCTCTCATCCTAGTGTCCTATGTCCTATATCCTATCGCAGGCTCGCAGTAGTACAACTAAGTCGTCGTACTACCACGACATCAAATAACTTACGAAGCCTGACCTGCATGGGCCACTACTAAAAACGTGTCACGACCCGCACCCGGTATAGGGACACGAGTACGTGGGTACGTCAAGCCAACGCCGCAGCATCGGCGGTAGAACGCTGTCTTGGTCAACTATACTATCTAATTATCTCATAAAATGCATAAACCTCCAATAATATCTCAACTCCAAGAAGAGAGTAATAAACTTAATTCAACACAATACACAATCACAATTCTATAGCACGATAAGATATCAAGAAAGTCTAACATAACTATACAATCTAAACAAATATAACAACAACAATAGAAACAATAACCAAAATCTCAAATATAAGCTGAAAATAAATTCGGTACCAAACTGCTAAAGAGAACTAACTATGCTAACAAGTGATTCCGTCTAGATCTCCCGGCAATCACTCCAGAACTAGTGGGTCCAAGTCTGCACGATCTATAGGTCGGGGTCCGTAGTATGTCCGACACCAATTTTTGGGATCCTCTAAAAAATATTTTTCAGTCAGGAATCGAGCGAAGTACAACCCAATAGCTGTTTCAATTAATTGATAATGACTATAAACATAAATAGAGAATATAATACAAGATGAGAAATAATGAACAATATCATACTATGGTAGAAGAAACAGGTAAACAAGAACAATATGGTATACACTGATCACGATAAAATAGAACAAGAAAATAGAATGAGACAATAAACTAGAATATGGTGAAGAACTGTAACTATGGTAAGTGATTGAAATACTAGTTAGATATGTGATCGTCTTGGGTGAACATTGTCTACTTTAACGTTGGATAAATAATGTGTAAGTTAAGCATTGAATATTGTCTAGGATTTGATCACATATCTAGCAAACACTTCCCATTTCCCCCGACTAGTAGAATGGATCCAACCATGACATGTTGTGATGCAAGATACTCAAGGCCATGTAAACAATAAATATTGAACATTAAACATTAAACATTGAACATTGAACATTGAACACTGAACATTGAACATTGTCTAAGTTAAACATTGAACATTAAAATATTGTCTAAGTTAAACATTGAGAACACGAGGAAAAATAAACAATATATATATAACATCCCATGACTGATCCATGTGTATACTAGTCCGTGTACCAATGTGTCAAGAGTCATGTAAAATATTTCTAAATACTTGCATTATAGTAATTATCAAATAATAAAAACTATCAGAGAATATACTCGTCTGCCGTCCAAAGCAATGAATTGCAAACTGTGTCCGAACTGGTGTCACACAGACCTATATATGGAATATTGCATTAATACAAGGTTCCGGAATAAAATTAAGTTAAACTATTCAACTTATAGGTCATAAAGCCATTTCTAAGTCAAAACAGTCAAACTAGGCCAACTTTATGCCAAACTAGTCAAACTTTGTCAAACTAGCTATTTCTAAGTTGTACGAGTCTAACTCTATGGTATTAGGTCTACACACTATGCAATTAGGCCACACTAGCTAAGCTAAGACACTAAAAAACCAACAAGATACCGTATCCTAAGATACGCAAGTTATTAGATATGAAAATAGTAATTTATATATATATATATATATACAAGACAATACATATAGTAGCTTAGCTAACTAATGCAAGGAGGATACCTTGGCTTTGAACCAATGCGTATCTCACTACTAAACCCCTATCTCGATACTCAAACCCAATACCTTGAGTATCAACCCAATACCTTTAGTATCGACCGATACCTTGTATCCTAATTCAATTAATTTGTTATAATATTATAATATTTGACTTGAATATATATCTAAAATACTATTTTCATATTTGAGAACTTGCGTATCTTAGGATACGGCTCTTTGAGTGCCTTGTTGTTTCTTAGATTAGCTAGTATAGCATAGATTAATAGTGTATCGACTTAGTGACTTAGTGTTAGACTCTTGCAACCTAGATTTTATTAGTTTGACTTAGAAATGGCGTATCGACCTAGAATTGCATCAATTTTACTTATTTTTATTCTTGAACCTTGTATTGATGCAACATACCATATATAGGTTGTGTGAATCCAGCTTGGGCATCGAGAGACACAACTTGCTCAGGACTTCAGACGAGTACATTTCTCTAATAGTTTTCAATTCATAATATTGTATATATGCATGTTCTAGAACTGTATACTTGATCCCGACACAGTGATTTCACGGACTGGTACTATATGGATCCCGTCAGGAGATGTTATCTCCTACCGTGTTCAGCGGGTACTCGTGTGCATTGTATATCATCGTGTATATTGGGTATTGATTACATTTTGTGTTCACATACTGCCCGTGTTCAGTGTGGTTATTCGTGTACACCCACCGCTCATGTTCGGTGGTTATGATATTCGTGTACACCCACTGCTCGTATTCAGTGGTTATATTTTGTGTTCGTAGCGTATCGTGATTGGATCCATCGGTATTAGTTGTGGGTGGGAGAGTAGGAGTTGATTATATGATCAAAGCCCCATTGTTACATCGTGTACATTCTGGTTACATACCTTACTTGTAATCATCTTACCTGATCATGTTCACCCAACCCGATCACATAATGAACTTGTATTCTGAGGCACATTAGCTAGTTTAGATTGCAGTTGTTTGTGGTGGACAACGAAAGAATGAAAATGTATTCAAGACGGGATTTATACGAAACCCGTGTTCTTTGGTTTACAAACAAACTTGTACAATTTAATCCTATACGAGGATGTCGAAGTATAATTTATAAATCTGGGTAAATATTGCTATAGGTGTCTGATATGCAGTCGATCACTTTAGCCCTTGGACCACACGATGATGAAGAAGTTCCGTAGAAGACATGAAGCAGATTCGAAGGTTGCAAAAGAGGGTGGATGCACGATGCCAAAGTCGTCGATCCTTACTCTTTGCCTGAGCTCCGGATTCTCTCTCTCTCTCTCTCCCTTGACCTCGGATCTGATATTGGATTTCTTGACCAATTTTTTGACCTCTTTCTCTTTTCTCCCCCTTTCCTCTGTTGATAGAGGTCTCTATTTATAGAGTTTTAGTGACATTGACCACTCCGTCGGTGTAGAAACCGAGTAGTGGAAAGTACAACACCCTTTTATACAACGGTTAAAATAACCAATGCCTGCGTATAGATGATCCTCTGAATGAGCGTGTGACGCAGGTCTAACTAAGGGACAAAATGCGTATAATCGCTACGAAGATCACGGCGTAGAAGCCACGTAGGTAGGTATCCCTCGTGTAGAAGAGGTGGGCGTAGAAGCCAATGTCTGTCACCATGGCGTAGAAGCCAAGCAGGCATAGAAGCCGAATAGGCGTAGAAGCCGAGTGGTCATAGAGGCCGAGTGGGCATAGAAGCCGAGTGGGCGTAGAAGCCACTGCGTAACGTACCAGAGTGCTGATGTGGACGTCTTAGCCGGAATTACGGCTTTTGAAGATATAATCAAATCTCTTGCATTAAATGCAGAGATTTGCCACCATCCTGTGCATTAAATGCAGAGGCGTATTTTTGAAGGTCTGCAGGCCTTCTGTGCATCAGTCGTAGAGACGTGCCTCGAGAAACTGTCACCGCTCTGTGCATTAGACGTAGAGACGTGCCTCGAGAAACTGTCACCGCTCTGTGCATTAGACGTAGAGACGTGCCTCGAAAAACTGTCACCGCTCTGTGCATCTGTCGTAGAGACGTGCCTCGAGCCCCGTACGAAGCGCAGCTTTTGATGTGACAGGCGGTTTGTCTACTGCGGAGCGTAAACAGCTCATATCTGCCTGTGTAAAACAAGGCAGCGTATCTCTTTGTGTACGTAACAACAGTTTACGCAAAGGAGATGGCGGTAAATGACAGCTTGGGTTGCAGTGCCGTACCATCATTATAGCCGTCGTCTGGGTAGTCGAGCAGTATCCCTTTGTCAGAAGTCCAGACGTCAGGTTCATTGCAGGATCTGACAGGTTCACTTCGGAGAACGCGAAGCGTTCCTCGTAAGCTTTAATGCTATATTGAAAGTGGATGTGTTTTACGCCATATAGGCGACGAAGCACCCTGTTTTACGCTGAGGCAGCCTGGACATACTGCACATACGTGGATGGTCCTTTGAGCTTTTAATATAACCCTTGTTTTGCATGTTTGATGGCTCTGAGGTCATCTTTTTATGCTGCCCCGCACCAATAAGCTGCGTATAGCCATCCGGCGCATTTTTCATGCTTCTACAAGTCCCCCTTCAAAGCTTTCAAAATTCCTCGAAATTTTGAAATGCTTTGAATGAAGCATGAACCGTTCCTTGTAACTCGAAATGCTTCTGAATGGAGCCTGAAACGGTCAAGTCTGACACGTCCTTTCAAGGCTGACTTTATGGCGGAGTTATTGGGGATCGGTGTGATCTCTTTCGCCTATAAAAAGGCTGAGGGGTTAACCCGTTCTTCCCACATTTCCATCACCATGCAGAGATGATCGCCGGAGTTCGTCGGGTCGACCTGAGGAAGAAGGAGATCATGTTCTTCCAGCATGTAAGGAGCCGGAAAAGACGGCGTCTTCGAGCAAGTGTCCACTGCAACGATGGATCATGGAAGGATATCTTAGCCTCCCTTGCTCGGGATAATCAGCAACTTTGTATGGTGGTTCTTCGGGAGAGAGAAAGAATCATATTTCACCACGCTGCTTGCAAGTGGCACCTTCTCCCGTTACCTCCGGGGATGAGAGCAGCAACTAGCTCTGACCTCGGGTATTGAGTTGGGTGAAATATCTCAACTCAATCTGCCATGGCGCTGGGCGTAGGAAAGCAGTACCCTGCTTTTTTGTTGAAGGATGGGTCTATGCCCAGTTTTGTATCCTTCCGCCATTGATCATTGCCATGTCAGTCAGTTTGCGGCAACCGACTGACTACTGGAGAAGATGGATAAAGAATTGTGCCCATGCGAGAACCTGTCAGAACAGATTCTGGGTGCGATCTTCTGACGATGATGAGGAAGCCCTTTATAGACGGGATTTCCCTCATATGTAATCATGAAAATGGAGAAAAACCTTTGTAGATTGGATTTCTCTCATATGTAATCATGATTTTTTCTTTTTAATAAAATCGTCTTTCTTCTCTGTATATGATCGTTTTGCCATACGTTGCTGTGAAGTCTGAATATGTGTAGCTTCGACACGTCTGATTCTTTACGCCAACTCTGATAGAAAGAGTATTTAGGCCCTGTCCTGTCTTTTACGCATAACTAGTGATGCACAGAAAGTCGCTTTAGCATTCGAGTGTTTGAACTGTTCTGCTGTTAGGAATGAGGAACCGGGTAGAATTCTAAACTGTTGTTTTCACTTCTGTGTAAACAGAATTCTTGTTTCAGACTTTATCTTCAAGAATGATTTCTCGAAAATCCCTTGGAATAGGGCGAGAAATAGCTGTCGAACTGAGTTGCCATCTTGAGCTGTAGATGAAATATGCAGACTGGATTTCTGGATGAACCTCTAATTGACCCGAGAAGAGTAATTTCTCAATGTTTGAACTCTGTATGCTTCGGGTACTTGGGATATTTTGAGGTCAAGAAAGAGTATCTTCTGTGTGAACTCCTGTAATCGACCGCCTTGGGAACTGTTCGGATATGCGGAAAGTCAGAGATCCGTAGTGTAGATGAGCCAAAAATCCTGAGTTCGTAGACTATTGAGCGTAGAAAGCCACCGAGCGTGAAATCGTAGATTTGTAGCTGCTGAGCGTGAAGTCGTAGGTTTGTAGCCTCTCGAGCGTAAAAGCTACCGAGCACAAAGGCATCCGGGCATAAAACCATAGACTGATAGCTTGCGAGCGTAAAACCGTAGATTCGTAGCTGTCGAGCGTAGAAAGATCCTTAGCTTAGAACTGTAGATTTGTAGCCTGTGAAAAAGAAATCTTTCGAGCGTAAGGTTGTGGATCTGTTGCCTCCGAGCGTAAACTAAAATGCCACCGAGCGTGAGATCATTGATTTGGTATCTGCTGAGCGTGAAGTTGTAGGTTTGTAGCCTCTTGAGCATAAAAACTACCGAGCACAAAGGCATCTGGGCGTAAAACCATAGACTTGTAGCTTGCGAGCGTAAAATCGTAGATCTGTAGCTGTCGAGCGTAGAAAGCTCCTTAGCGTACCTGCTTTGCGCGAAAAACTTTTCGAATTCGCTGACTGTCCGCCTTTTGAGAGTAGTGGGCTGACGTAGTACCCAATCATAACCAAATATTAATTGCGAGATTTGGTTAGGGTTTCGAGGAGTCCGTTCGAGGATTCGAGGAGCCGGTCCGAACTCTATATATATCCCAAGCTTTTGAGAGAAAAACTTTTCATCCGTCTTCTGCGAAAGAGAGCCTTCGACTGTTCGAGTTTTTTCCCTCGTTCTTTCTCCGAGCACTCCAGTTTTCAGAAATGGCGCCGAAACAAATCCCCTCCACTAAGGGAAAGAGTATAGGTTCTTCTTCTCGTTCTTCTGCCCCAGCGAGAGAGTCTTCGGTCGGGCAAGGTAAACTTTCTTCTGAGCGAAGTATCCCGCCGACGAGCAGCGCACCCGGCCTTAGAGGTAGAGCCTTTGGGATGACAAAGAACGACAAAAAATCCTTCGCACACGTTGAACGTGACCGCGCTAGGTCGTCTTCTGTGCTGATAGCCTCTTTGAGGAAGATGACGCACGAAGACGTTTTCATCTTTTACGCCCATATTTCTAATGTGACAGCGTAAAAATTCCATATTTTCGCAGTTTTGAGCGTAAAAGCTCTGACTGCCGAAAACTTGGTGTAAATTTTTTTAGCTTTACGCTTGTGGATGGGACCTCCGGCATAATAACTAGAATTTTGGCAGTCTGGCGTAAAGCACGGACTGTATATCGCCAATTACGCTTCTGGATGTGACTTCCGACGTAAAATGACCAAATTTGTACAATCTTGGCGTAAAGCACAGACTGTCGTTTCTTTGTCTTTATGTTGCAAGATTTGTAATAACGTGTTTTCCTCGCACTTTTGCAGTTAACTTGCATGAGTCTCCACTGGCCGAGGTGATGGGTTCCGCTGCCGGGATGCTGCACTCAAACTATCTGGAGGATTTGTCCCATGTGACATTTCCTATCTCCGGACCCCAATACCCTGAAGGAAGGGAGATCTTGATATCGGCTCAGGGCGAGCGGACGTTGCTGAACTTGATTAACGGAGAGCCCCTGACGTATATAGATGGGGATCAGTACATAAAGCCGGCTTTTCTCTTTGGGGACATGATTGACAAATAGTCCCAGACGAAGCCCAAGAGAGAACCCTGGGTTTTCCACGCCGAGAGTTTGGTTTTGTATCTGCCGACGATGCCGAGAGATTATCCCATCTCGGCTTTCTCCCATGCTACACATCTTAGGAGGATGTCGTGGACGCTGACTCCCGATCTTCACGGCAAGCCGGAGAAGATCTTTCATCTGAAAGGAGCTGACCAGGGGTCGTTTGTCAGCCGCCCTTCCGGTGTTGTGATGGTGTTCAGGAGACTGTGCCCGGGCAGCGTCCCGAGTGAAGACAGTTCAGTGATCCAGCTGGTCCAATTGCCGACTTTCTACAACGACTTCATGGGGCGAGGGGGGGTATACCCCAAGGAGAATCCTTGATGCAATGGGTGGATCACCCCAACAAACCTCCGATGGGCTTGCCTAGTTGATTGGGCCTTGAAGCATTTTCGGAGAGAGCTGGAGGGCATTGAACTGTATGCTGCTGTGAGTGCGACGATTGTTGGGTTGCCTCCCAACCCTAACCTTTTTCTGGCACTGATAGAGCGATACATTGCGCTCACCGGGACCTTCGCCACTCCACTGGGGGAGTTGGGGTTGGCCCTCCATGAGATGGCAGTATCTTGAGACTGCCGATGGGGGATACCCCATATGAAGAGTATGTTCCCACCAACCGGGAGTTGGGGGACTCGGACCCTCGGGCGGTGGAAGTGTACCAGGAGCTGATGTGCCACTACCTCGCGTGCACCGCTTTTTATAATGAGCCTTCTGATTTGGCTCACACCACTAAGTGGACGTCCTACCTCTTCTTCCACCGGGTCATTGCCGCCAAGTCGGAGAAAGTCTCGGGGGGCAAGAATGAGCTTGTGAACTGTTTGGGCGTGCTCAGCGCCTAGGTCGTCGAGGATCTTATGGAGGATGCTAAGGCTCCAGATCAGATTCTCGACGACGGGGTAGGAAAGTATCCTGAAGGCACTAAGGCCTACAGTTACTTGAGGCGCTGTCGCAGGCCTCTGTCTAAGGAAGCCCGGCTGGCTGGTTTCCTCTCCATATGGCTACGTCGAGTAGTGGTGCCCGGTATTACGTCCGCGGACCGCATTCACCGGAATATCCTGTGGCCTGCCGTGCGTCTGGTGTTCGGGGCAAGACTGGGCTTGCTCCCTGCCATGGTGTACCGTATACAGGCTGGCCTGAGAGCCATGACTGATGGGCTTCTCGTCGATGAAGCTTGGCGTGATAGCTTTCCCAGGGTAGAATTACCATACCTGTACTTGATGGGATGGTTAATTCTCCACAACCCCCGGGTGATGTCTCCTGGCCCTGGTAGTAGCTCGGGAGGTAGTTTCTTGCTGAACTACAAGGACTCTCCCTGGAATGCGAACACAGTTTTAGACTGTCGGCTGGTGCTGAGCCTCAGTCACGGCTGGAAGCTCCTCTGCATTGTCCCCTCTGTTCATCGTAATCAATCGGGGATTAGGCTCTACATTGTCCCCTACAAGGACTCCATCAAAACACATAAGCTGGCTCTCTTCGGGCAAGAGCCGAGCCATCTTTTATGTGCAACCACGAGGCACGGCTGGAGCAGGCCCGCGCCGATGCCTTAGTTTCCAGGAATGAGAGGATAGCTGCTGTCACGACCCGCACCCGGTTTAGGGGCACGAGTGCGCGGGTACGTCCACCCTACGCCGCAACATCGGCGGTAGAGCGCTATCTAGGTCAAGTACTATCTAAACAATCTCGCACTAGTGTCCAACTCCATAAGGAGACACGGATAACAATATAAAAGAACAACATACTCAATCACATAACTACAGCACGATAAGAAATCGAGGAAAAAAAATAAAATACAACACAAGTCTAATGTAAATAAATCTAACTCAACAATAAAACCAAGTCTCAACAAAATGCCGGAGACAAATCCGGTACCAAAATAGACAATTGAGAAGCTAACTAGATAACTAGTGATTCTGGCTAAACCTCCCGGAATCATGACTACACTACTAACCAAGTCTGCAGCTACTCACCCTGTGGTCCACAAGTGTCGGATACCAGTCCTCTAGGCATAGTCTGGAAAATGTTTTCCAGTCAGGAAGGAGCAAAGTACATCTCTAAATAGCAGTTCTATATCAATGATATAAACTATGAAGCAGTATATAGATGGAAATATACTAGATGCATGTATAGGTACGAGAAATATACAATAAAAGAAGTACTGGAAATACTGTAAGAAAATGCAGGAAAAGAAACAATATGTCAATGAGCAAGAATCCTATGACTAAGTGTGTGAGTACTAGCTTTAACATGTGATCAGCTTGGGACTAGTAAACTCATTACATTGGTTAGCGATCATCCTTGAGGTCAGGCTAATCCGTAGGAATAGCTATGATGCGAGTAATAGTCAGGATAACCATATGTAACAGTGATGAGGCATGTAAATGGTAAGGCTGCACCGACGTGAGGCGTGCGTGAGCTATGATGCATGTAAAGTTGGGTATGATCACATATCTACACTAAAGTACTCCCCACCCCCGACTGGTATAGTAGATCCAATCATGGTACGCTATGGCACGGGATTCCCTAGGAAGGTAGCAAATCTTCCCGGGAATCAGTGTCTGTACATGCACAAGATAACAAGGAAACAAGTCTTGTACAAGCTATACCATGAATAAGGAATAACATCTCACGACGAGATCCGTATACACCAATCCGTGTAACCATCGTGTCAAGAGCATGGACATTTACACTAGATACAGTGAACATAGGAGATATCATAATTTAGAAACTAATCAGAGAATGTACTCGCCTTGGGTCCTTAGCTGGTAAATCCAATGTCCTGTCCCAGAGTATCGTGTGGAGGATCCAACAGTCCTATAAACATATAATAAATAAAAAACAACGTTTGCATCAGAGGCTATACTAAACACACAATCAAATATCTAACTCAGGGGCTATGCCTGGCATGATACTGGTCAACTAGGGTCGTCTAGTAGATAGATATATAAGACACATATACCCATTTTTAACTAACATTAATACCTACAATATATACTTGCACCAAAATAAATACATATACAATATATATATATATACCATTTAATTCATATATCTAATTTATACTAGATAAACAATATATATGTATACTCATATATATGCCAAAAATACCTTTTAAAATATATATATATATATATATATATATATATATATATACATGTGCTAAATAGTAAATACATGCATATATATGAATATATGAGTACTAATACATTAATTTGATTTATACTAATATTATAGGGTATATTTTATTAAATACAATTATATGAAAATACCAAAATACATACATACATATATATATATATATATATATATATATATATATATATGATTACAATAATAATAATACATACATACATATACGTATATATAGGAATACATATACTAATGCGTATACGAAATATATACATATATGTACATATAACAATTTATCTCTAATACACATTCAATACACACATAAAAATACGTACGTACACGAGGGAAAAGGATCGTATCTGAGCTCGTCTATGACGACGACGAGATGACGACGACGAGGAGGATGAAGAAGACGACGACGAGATGACGAGGTCGGCTCGAGACTGGAGGAGACAGGGGGTTTGGCTCGGCTCGATGGGGGATGACTCGCCGGAGAAGGGAGTTGAGGGTGTCACGACCCGCACCCGAAATTTGGGCATGAGTCGTGTGTACGTCCAGCCTACGCCGCAGCATCGACGGTAGAACGTTGTCTAGGTCTCAACATAATATATATATATCCTGTCAATAGTCTAAACTCCGTATGGAGGACAATGATAATAATCCACAGTTCTATAAATATACTCAATCACAAGCTATATGAAATAAATGGGCACGATGAGAATGGAAAAGAGTTCTATCAAAAACCAAACACAATAAGTACAACACAAGTCTTGAGTCTAGATGACCTCAAAAGTCACAAAAATAATAATACAACTCAGTCTCAGTCTAATACAATAATACAGAAAAACAATCTCTAAATACAGGCAGGTAGGATCTCCTCTAGGATAGGCAACTCCTCTGGGAATACTGGAGTAAAATCTCCCTCTAGTCCTGGGCCGTAATGGGTGGGGCAAAAGTTCTCCAAGTCCTCTGAAAAATGTTATCCAGTCAGGATTGGAGCGAAGCACAAACACTAACAGCAGTTTCATTAAGTTGACAAAACTATAAATAGTGTAAGAAATACGAGATGAGAATAAATACAGGAAATGTAAAGTACTGGAGAAATGAAATAGGCAATAGAGCATCTAGCAATGAACAATAAACAGTGAATGCTACAATAAGTGAATCTGAAATAAAGAATAAACATCTAGCTAAGTGTTTGAAATATCAGTTTATTATGTGATCGGCTTGGGACTAGATCAGGCTGGTTATATATGATTAACTATGATTCTTGTAGGTCAGGCTAACCATATGGTTAGCTATGATGCATGTAGTGGTCAGGCTAATCATATATAACAGCTATGAAGCATGTAAATGGTCAGGCCGCACCCGACGTGAGAAGTGGGGTGAGCTATGATGCATGTAAATGTTTGGAGATGATCACATAATCTACTAATAGTTCCCCCTCCCCAGCTAGCACGATGGATTCCAATCATGACTCCTCATGATGGGGATCTAGGGTGCTAACCCGTGTATCCATAGTGTCGGAATCAAGTATGTAATACAACTAAATTTATAGAAGTAATCAACAAAACGAAAACTGTCAGAGAATGTACTCGCCTGTGGTCCTGAGCAAGTTATGAGGATCAATGTCCAAGATGGGATCACAATAACCTAAATATATGAAATTAAGAGTCAATGAGTGTGTTGGAGTCATAAACATGTATAAATTACTCTAGGTTGAATAATTTGGTCATTTCTAAGTCACTTGGTCTCACTAGGCCAAATCAAAAGGTATAAGTATACTAGGATTTAATAGCTAAAAGATATGTTGTATATACCAAATAATATATATAATTCCTAACTCAAGTGTATACCTGTATTACATAGGGCCTTAACTGCTCACTAAAGTAATACCTACTGATACTAACCAATTACCTTAGTCATTAAGTGGCTAGCTCTAATACCTTGAATCCCAACCCAAGTTACCTACTAAACAACTGAAACTGACTAATCTCACTGACTGACTGATACACATGCTCACTCATAGTAATTACTGAGAATTTCTCACACACACAGGTACACAGACATAGGTTCACTCAGTAGAAACTCACTGATACCTGACACTCACAGTCCTCATACACAGGCACACTCACACCTAATCACATAGACACTGAGACCTACACTTTATACTGATACACACTCACAATGCTGAACATAAATTCCCAACTCACTGAAAATGAGGACTCTCACAGGATCATCACTGAACACACACACACTGATACATTAACTACCACACACTGATACTAGGACTCAGGATTACACAGGAACTCACTCTACACACTGCACACATTAACACACAGGTACAGCTCACTGAATACACACTCACTGACCTCACTCAGAGCTACACTCACAGGCTCTGATACACAGCTCTAACATAGAACATTCTGAGGAACACACAGACACTGGTTTCATTGAGACACTCCTAAAACAGGGACACACATTCAAAATCAGACACTGATACATATGCTCACTTACTCACTGAATTTACACTGAATACACACAGAAATTAATACACTGCCAGACTGCTCTCTCTCTCTCACACTCATACACACACAGTTCACTATTAAACCTAACCCAATGCACACAGGAACTCATACTGATACATAACTCTAATCTGATACACTATACTATCTCACACTCACAGACACACTGGCACATCTAATTCACAGCTACACACAGACACAGTTTCCTCACTGCACATAATACCTCACACACACACTGATTTCTTATACCTCACTGAGAACACTGATCACACACAGCTAATCTCACAGGAACTAAATTCCTACACTGCACTCACACTG
Organism: Iris macrosiphon; assembly: GCA_036927795.1. Taxonomy (NCBI): domain Eukaryota; kingdom Viridiplantae; phylum Streptophyta; class Magnoliopsida; order Asparagales; family Iridaceae; genus Iris; species Iris macrosiphon. The sequence goes on from JAYESA010000304.1 coordinate 95,219, forward strand.
ATTTCTGGAACACACAAGTTACTGATACTCAAGGGAAACCCAATATAAAACATAACTCACTGCACTAATCCAATTACCTACACACACAGGAATACCTACACACTAAGTCACTCTGACACACACACTGTTAATATGCATACTGATACTAAGCTACACCCAAACACAGAACACAAACCAATCTATCACAACCTACCTATAAACACATACACATTGTTCTTCCCAAACTCGAATGTGCACAATGAAAACCCAAAATACACAGTGATACAAAACACCCGACTGCTTAATGGAAAAACCCCCAAAAACTGATCTCCTATTTAGAACTTCAGAAATACCCAAATTAAAAACCCTAAAATCGAGTTCAAACCTACATATATGAGATAAAATCTGCCTACATGTAAACCCCTATGATTTAGGGTCCACGAAAATTGGGGAAAACCAAACGTAGGTCACCAAAACCCTAGAATTACCTAGGTCTTCATGTAGGATCCCTAGAAACCGAGATCTACACAGCAAGGGGTTCCTAATGGGCAATAATCAACAGAAAACAGAATCTAAATGAAATTAAAATCGGATTTTACCTATAGGGAGATGGTTTTCCTATGAAGGTTCTTCTTCTCCAAGGCTTCTTGACACAAGCTCCTTGTTTTCCTTGCTTTGGAGGAGGAAGATGGAATCCCTAGGGTTAGATTCCGAATTTGGGGGTAGGAGAAATGGTTTTCCTAATGGAGGCTAGGGTTTCTTTCTTCATGAAGGAAAGGGTTGAGGGTGGCTCCCCTTTATAACAAAGCTAGGTTTTAGGGTTTGAAATGCAAAGGGTTAAGCTAATCCTTCATGTTAAGTCATGAAGAATTTAATTAACTAGGGTTTAGTCATTTCTAGGGTTTTTAACTTCCAAATTTAAAATGTAAATTAGGTTTTGGTCATTAGGGTTAGACCTAATGAGTTTCTAGGGTTTAACCTAAAACCAAACATCAAGAACACCTACTTAATATTTAATAAACTCATTATAACAATTAAATACATAATTAAATCAAATAGGGAATTTACACTAATGCCCTAATCTGGAAATATGGTAGTGACAAGTCTACCCTCCTAAAAAAATTTTGTTCTCGAAATTGGACTGAACTAGAACGAGAATGAAATCAGAAAAGGAAATATACCTCAAGTCTAGAAGAGATATGGGTATTGCTCGCGCATTTTGTCCTCTCTCTCCCAGGTCGACTCCCCTGGAGAGTGATGTCTCCATGCAACACGAACCAAAGGAATAGTTTGGTTCCGCAATACCTTCTCCCTGCGATCCAAGATCTCTACGGGCTGCTCGGGGTAGCTCAGAGACGGACCAACCTCGATCTCCGAGTGATCTAGTACGTGACTAGGGTCTGCAATGTACCGCCTCAGCTGTGACATGTGGAACACATCATGCACTCCCTCTAGTGCAGGCGGTAAGTCTAGTCTATACGCCACTGCACCTACCCTCGCAAGTATACCGAAGGGTCTGATGTAGCGTGGGCTAAGCTTCCTGCCTCCACCAAAACGAATCGTGCCACGCGTCGGAGAAATCCGTAGGAATACTAGATCGCCAACCTAAAACAAAACAGTCTCAACATGCAGTCTAAACAACCAAACACAAGCCAGAAAAATAACAATCTATACCTGAAACTCAAGGGGTCTACGGTGGCTGTCGGCCCAATGCCGCTGTCTGTCCTGCGCCACTCCCAGTCTGTCTCTGATGAGTTTCATCTTTTCTACTGCATCCATGACCATTTCTGGTCCTAGCAAGGCTCTCTCTCCAACGTCGTCCCAAGATAATGGCGTGCGACACCTCCATCCATAAAGAGCCTCAAATGGTGACATCTCGATGCTGGCCTGGTAGCTGTTATTGTAAGCAAACTCTACCAGGTACAGATGATCCTCCCAAGAACCTCCGAGATCTAGAACGCAAGTGCGTAGCATATCCTCGAGAGTCTGAATAGTCCTTTCAGACTGCCCGTCTGTCTGGGGGTGGTATGAGGTACTGAACTTGAGCTGAGTGCCCAAGCTAGCCTGCAGACTCCTCCAGAAGTGGGAAGTGAAACGACTATCCCGATCCGAGACGATGCCCACAGGAACTCCATGAAGCCTAACGATCTGTCGCACGTACATCTCTGCTAGCCTCTCTGTCGACGTGCCCACCTTGAAAGGTAACAAGTGGGCTGATTTGGTCAACCTGTCCATGATGACCAAAATTGCGTCCTTCCCTCCTGGAGAACGCGGAAGCCCTGAAACAAAATCCATGGTCACGTGCTCCCATTTCCACTCTGGAATAGGTAAAGGTTGAAGCAAACCACCTGGCCTCTGCCGGTCCGCCTTTACTTGCTGGCACACTAGACACCGGGATACGAAGCGTGCTACCTCGCGCTTCATTCCATACCACCATACGTGCTCCCTCAAGTCTCGATACATCTTGTTGGCACCGGGATGCATCGAGTACTGAGAGCGGTGTGCCTCCTGCAAAACCTCCTCGCGCAGCTCCCCGCTCGGCACACACATCCTCGTGCCGTGCCGTAAAGAACCATCATCTGCGATAGTAAAGTCGTTCGACAATCCTGTCCGAACTTGTGCTCTGATACTCCTCAGAGCCTCATCATCGTACTGCGCAGCTCTGATCCTGTCCATCAGCTCAGACTGTATTTGTAATCCCCACATCTGAATCTCAGTACCGGGAACTAACACCTCAATCTCTAAGCTTTCCAGATCAGCCAACAAATGTCTATCTGTCGTCAAGTAAATAGCCATCGGATACCTGCTCAAGGCATCGACGACTACGTTGGCCTTCCCTGGGTGGTACTGCAATGAGATATCGAAGTCCTTCATCAACTCCAACCACCTCCTCTGCCTCATGTTCAGCTCCTTCTGTGTGAACACGTACTTCAAGCTCTTGTGGTCTGTGAAGATCTCCATACGCTCTCCGTACAGGTAATGTTTCCACAGCTTTAGAGCGAAGATAACTACTGCCAACTCCAAATCGTGGGTGGGGTAGTTCTTTTCATGAGGGCGTAACTGCCTGGAAGCATAGGCAATTACCTTCCCGTGCTGCTGAAGAACACATCCCAGACCTTTCCCTGAAGCATCACTGTAGATGGTGAAACGACCTGTCCCTGCTGGCAACGTCAAAATTGGAGCTGTCGTCAATCTCTTCTTCAGCTCATCAAATGTGGCCTGGCAATCCTCCGTCCAGACAAAATCCACATCCTTCCTAGTCAGTCTGGTCATCGGCGCTGCAATCCTGGAGAAGTCTTGTACAAACCTCTTGTAGTATCCTGCTAGCCCGAGAAAACTTCTGATCTCAGCTACCGAACTGGGGGTAGCCCACGACTCCACTGCCTCGATCTTCTGTGGGTTAACCGAGATTCCGTCACCCGATACCACATGCCCAAGAAATTTGACCTTGTCAAGGAAGAATTCACACTTAGAGAGTTTCCCGTATAGCTCCTTCCTCCTGAGAGTCTCTAAGACCAACCTCAGGTGTTCTTCGTGCTCCTCCGGGGTCTTGGAATACACAAGAATATCATCGATGAACACCACCACGAACTTGTCAAGGTACTGGTGGAACACCTTGTTCATCAGGTTCATGAATACTGCCGGTTCATTGGTTAAACCAAATGGCATCACCATGAACTCAAACTGGCCATATATGGTCCGAAAGACTGTCTTCGGCGTGTCTTCTCTCTTCACCTTCACCTGGTGATAGCCTGACCTCAAATCTATCTTTGAAAACACCCTCGCCCCGCTCAACTGATCGAAAAGATCATCTATCCTCGGCAGCGGGTATTTGTTCTTGATAGTGAGGTTGTTCAAAACTCTATAATCAATGCACATGCGTACCGTGTCGTCCTTCTTCGGTACGAACAATACCGGAGCTCCCCACGGTAAAGAACTGGATTTGATGAAGGATATACTACTGCTAGCAAACAAAAGAAACGATGGAAAAAGTTCTGTAACAACAGAAATAGATAAGTGTTGAGATGATACTTTAAGAACCAATTTAAGATACAACCTGATAATCATACACGTCTGTCAGAAATCATGACACTCAGAATCCTCGCCACGCCAGTAAGCATAGGTGCGATAAACGACAGGTTCCGTAACTAAGGTATGCAACCCCATAATCATGTCATCTAGAATCCTCGCCACGCCAACTGGTATGGCTGCGAGAGACTCTAAGTTTCATAACTACAGTATGTATATCCTAGTCAGGTTCCTACGTTCTCGTCACGATAACTAGTATGGCTGCGATAAACTCTAGGTTCCATAACCAAAGTAGACGTTTTACCTTTCTCACTGTCCTCATCAATATATGTCATCAGATGATACCGTAAATTTTAAGCCCGTAAAAATTCATCTTGATATAAAAATCTACTCAACAACGATACCAAGAATTAAATTTAACAACTGATCAACAAGAATCAAACTCAATATCAACAAGCGAGAACAGACGAAAACAAGGGGAAAGGAATTAAATTGGAATTCATAATGAGATTCTCAAGGGTCGTCCCAGGAATCTCTCAATAATTGTGATTGAGCATCCTGCTCTGCTTCGCTGCTCCTCTGGCGACCTCGAACTCTGGCTCTCCTGGTGGTCGAATTAATACTCTGCCTCTATAACAATCTATAGTAGCATGATGCCTACTCAACTAGTCCATTCCGAGTACAATATCGTACCCCGGAAGTGGCATGACGAGTAAGCTCACGCTCAACTCTCGGCCTCCTACTGACACCCTTCGGTCCTTGCAGTGATCACGGACTAGCATAATACCTCCACCAGTCGTAATCTTGCAAGTCCTAGCTAATGGTTCTGTCTCTAAATGATGTCGAAGTGGATAAGATACAGACAAAAACTATGGGAAGCGCCAGAGTCGAATAAGGTAAATACGGGAATACAATCGAGAAGAACTGAACCTGTGATCAAGTATCATGCTGGTTCGACCTCCTCGACTGCTATGGCGTATGCTCGCCCTTGGGGTGCACCTTTTTGCTGCCGGTGATGAGCAAACATCTGCTGCTGCAGTGGAAGTAGAGGTCCTCTCTGTTGTTGGCCTCCTGGTACGGCAGGTACCTTGTCTGGTCCTCTCTGGGCGGCTGCTCCACCCTGGCCTGGGCGAGTCTGTATGGTAGGGCAATCCCTCAGCTGATGTGTCGTCGATCCGCAGGACAGACATGTGCCCAACCTCTTCCTGTAGATGTCTCTGGTATGTCCCATCTTCCTGCAATACACACACTGGATAGTGGGCTGAGTCTGTCTCTGTGGCTGTTGCTGCTGGATGTGTCCTCGAACTGGTGTCTTGTGCTGCTGATGATGAGCCATCTGCGGTCCCACATGTGGCTAAACTGGACTTCTTTGATTTGGATCTGCGCACTGGTCGGGAAGATAAGAAGCTCGAAGACAACCCTTCACTTGATGTCCTGCAGTGCCACAGTACAAACAAAGTCCTCGCCTCATCCTACAGCTCTTCCAAAGGTGACCTGGCTTCTTACGAAGTGACAAGCCTGCTGGATCTGCCTCAGAGGCTGCTGCTGATCCTGCGATCTGGTCCTCGACGGCATCCTGAGGACAGCACGAAAGGAATCGATTAAGGTAATAGATACGATATCATCAAGGAAGGACAGTAAATTTCCAAAGGAAAAATCATTAAGAGTAGTATTATAAGAATCAGAAATTTCCAAATTGTGATTGAGCATATCCTCGGCCTAATTCCTATTTCCTAAAATAGGCTCGTAGTAATACTCTAAGCGAGCACCACTACGATATCGCTCTAATGCGAATCTAGACCTGCATGGGCCACCACTAAAAACGTGTCACGACCCGCACCCGAAATTTGGGCATGAGTCGTGTGTACGTCCAGCCTACGCCGCAGCATCGGTGTCACGACCCGCACCCGGTATAGGGGTACGAGAGCGTGGGTACGTCCAGCCTACGTCGCAGTATCGGCGGTAGAACGCTGTCTAGGTCACAATACTAGCTAATCACTCTCACATGAATATCTAACTCCATAAGAAGACACAGATATCACAATATAATATGGAATATACTCAATCACATAAACTAGAGCACGATGAGATATCGAAGAAAATAAATGAAATACAAGACAAGTCTAAACAACAATAAACAGTCTAACCTGCAATCAATAACATCCAGTCTCCAAGTAAGTTGGAAACAGGTCCTCTAAGTCGAAGTCTGGAAAAATATCCAGTCAGGATTGGAACGAAATACACCTCTAACAGCAGTTCCATGCATATTGACAAAAACTATAACACAGTGTAAAGAAATACAAGACAGATAGGAAATACTGACAATAAGAAATACTGGAATAGAGAAATACTGGAATAATGAAGTACTGGAGCATGTCATCATCAATGTACATCTAGCAATAAAATAGGAATCCAAGTACACGCAAGAACAATGAACTGGTATATAAGTGTGTACAAGATCAATAACTAGAACATGTAGAGATGCTAGATCAATATACTAAAGATGCATGTCAAGAATCATCTAAGTGTGTGAAACATTAGTATATCATGTGATCGGCTTGGGACTGATTACATATGATTAGCTATGATTCATGTAGGGTCAGGCTAACCATCCGGATAGCTATGATGCGAGCAATAGTCAGGCTAATCACATGTAACAGGCTATGAGGCATGTAATGGTCAGGCTGCACCGACGTGAGGTGTGGGTGAGCTATGATGCATGTAAGGTTGGGTATGATCACATAAGCTACTAACATTTCCCCATTTTCCCCAGCTAGCACGATGGATCCCAATCACGACTCCTCGTGACAGGTCTCGATGATGCCAACTCGTGTAAAGAACAGTGTCAGAGTCATGTACGCTATACAACAAGAGTTATAGAGATAATCAATATAATGGAAACTGTCAGAGAATGTACTCGCCTGGGGTCCTGCTGCTGGTATGAATCAGAGTCCAAGTCACAGTCCAAATAGCCTATGTATTACAAACTTACCACGTCAAAAGATAATTTATTTAATTTTGGAATAATTACTCTAAAATCTTATTTTAATCTTATTATTCTGATTTTTAGATTAATTCCTAAATTTTGTCCAAAGGAACTGAATTTTATCAACTCGAGACTCATGGCACGCAAATCGAGGCGATCTGTTGACCAAAAAGTCAACCTACACAAACTCGACTTTCATGCATAATTTCTTGTAGATTTCAGCGTCAAAAACACGCTGGAATTTACGGCTCGTCCAAATTCAAATTCGTTTGAAAATTATGGCACATACAAGTTTCGTATCGTGCACCGATGGTTAAATTTTACCCTAGAAGTTCTACAGAATTAACAATATAAAAATACTTCGAAATAAATTCTGAGAAAAACATATGTCAATTATCTCGACATTAGCTTTCCGAAACTTTAAACGGTTCATGATTCTGATTCCTGGTTCTCCCGGAATCACGAAAACATCGAAACACGTCTATTTTCGGACATGCTGTGTTCTACGAATTTTCCAGAATTTAATAATAATAATTTCGTAAAAAAAATTATATAATCAGAAAGCTAACCTCAATATCTTTCTAACACAAAAAACTAGGCCTCATTTGGAGTCCGGAGCTATGTGCAATGGCTTCTGGAAGATGAAGGAACCCTAGATAGCAATTCTCCAAAATTCGGCTGAAGAAAAACCCTAGAAATAAACTTAAACTAATATATATATAGAGGAGAGAGAAAGCAGTCGCGGCTCAGATCTTGACACGTGGCAGCCATCCAACGCTGCCCGCCCCGCAGTCACTGACAGGCGGGCCCGACACTGTTTGCTGCGGGAGGCTGACAGGTGGGCCCCCCTGTTTGCTGACTGGGCAGAAATAATTTCTTTTTGGGTTTTCTTTTTCAGAAAATAGTTTTTAATTCAGTTTTTTATAATTAACTCAAAATAAATGCTAAAAATAATCAGAAAATTCCCAAAAAATTCTAGAAAATATATTTTATTATTTAAAACCGAAAATAAAAGTTTTGGGATATTTTTAAATATATTTGTCCCTAAAATAAATTCATGAAAGTCCTAGAAAATTAGGATTACTAGTTTTCAATTAACAAAAATTATGGAAAAAACCCACTAGCCCCAAATTAACCTAAAAATAATATTTAAGCAAAAATTTCAGGATACGGAGGTTACAAGTCTACCCACCTTAAAAAATTTCGTTCTCGAAATTTAAAATCCTCAATAGTTGTATGTATTCATTTATATTATTTTACAATCAAAATTAAATTCATCAAACCATATAATCATGAAGTAAATTCATATTGCTATAAAACTTCCAAAATTCTATAGATATCATATTCCTAAAATCTTCAAATTTAAAATCGAATTCCATTCGTATCATAATCTCCTCAAAAACTTTATGCTAATCACTAAATACAAAACTTAATATTCAATCCTCTAATTTTAAATCCACTCAATGTATATTTATAAAATTTAAAATCTCGTCCAAAAAGTTTGAATTTCACACACTAATCCATTAATCATCTTACTCCTCAAATTTTGAGTAAATCACTGAATACAAAATTTACTATCAATCCTTTAATTGAAATCCCATCAATGCATATTTATAAAATTTTAAAAAATCTTATCCCAAAATTTGAATTCAACAATAATCCATTAGTGATCTTAATCCTTGATTTCTTTTTCCACACAATACTCAACAATGTAGTACTTACGAAATCTTCAAATGCAATATTCAAAACATAAATTCATAACCTGCAGGCCAATGAATATAATGATAATCTCCTTAATTTCCTCAAATGTTAGTGACATTCAATCATACCAAATCTTCATAAAATTCAATGATTTAACGAAATCGTCAATTCTGCCATATTAAATTCTCAACTCTCTTCATTTAAATAAATATTTATCCTCAAAATTTAAGGCACATTGTCTTTCTTTGTCAAGTCATATCCTCTTCATAAATCTTTACTACGGTCAAACCCCCAACAATCAAGGTCTAAGAAAATTCTACCTACAGTCACACAACATGCAATCTAGAGAAAACATACATGGTTGTGGTCACTTTTGTCATGGTATTGCAGTATCTGTCGGGGTGTACTACCAGCTACATTCTAGCAAGAGAATTATTGATACAAACTACGATACTAAGAAATCAATTAATCAATCAAACAGACGAAAAATAAACAGAAGGAAAGAACAGAACATAGCCTTCTAACCCATTACTTGGACATCTTCAACTTCTATCGTACACTTAACTCTGGCACATTTATTCACCAATTCCTGTCCCTATATACTGTTACCCATATCAACTAATCTCTAGTCCACAAGATATCCATGGATACATCCACATTACACACATCTGTCTATTGATACCAAGGATCTCTAACACAACCATAGTTTAATAATGCATCCAAAGTTTGATACCTCTATCCCTTGGTACTACTGTTTCTACTACAAGCACATCCACTGCTAGCTCTCTTACCTACTACAATTGTTCATACTAGTTGTTCTCATCACTCAAGTGTACACCAAGTACAACACACCATACTATGTACTACTCCTTCAAATACAACTCTAGATGGACCCCCAAGTCAGTTTGCAGTGCCATCTCAAGCATGCTCAAGCCAATAGATCCTCACACATGCACATCAACCACTCATATACTGTTATACATTTCTTACCCACCATAAAATTTTATACTCAAAATAAAATTATCAAATTTAACTTTTTGAAAAATTTACAATAAAATGTATATACTTTCCTCAAAAGTCAAATATTCCAATATCGAAATAAAATTTTAATCACTTCCAAAAATCTTTATAGCTTTGACTATGTTTATTGAATTGACTTTGAAACCTCAAAATTTAATAACATAAAAACTCAACTCCTCATTTTTTTTAAAAAAATTGAAATTCATTTCCACTCTTCAAATTATAATTTAATCCACAAGCATCTAAGTACACATATATGCTCACAGTCTCTAATACTAAAGGTGCACTCAAATACACCCATTGTCTACAACTCTCAACTGTATACTGAAACTTGTACTGCCCAAATTACTTGCACTATTACTTCTAAGTGATCAAAGTTATCATCACACATATTTCTCCAATGATTTTCTATCTATATTACTGGTACACCAATCTAATTATCATCACACGAAGTACTTACTGTCATTAGCACCTTGCTCAACAAATCTTTGATATAGAATCACTAGCACTATTGGTATGGTAACACTAGCTTCATCATTAGATTATCTCATCAAACTTATTACAACTCACGATTACTTGCACTTTCTATAATATCCATGCTTTACTTCAATCTCAAGGGCAGGCATATGGTTCCATATCTTGATTTATGTATATGTATCTTCTCTTAAATTTTTTACAGACTGTTATACTAATCTGTGATACACTTCACAACTTTCATTACCAATCCTGATATTTCTCTACTCATGACATCTCATTAATATCCTTTATGCATATACATTTATTTACTCTTGACACACCCAAGTAATCAATCATCAAATTGAACATCATGCTCCATTAATCTTTAACACAATTCCTTGATACTTAATTGTTTACATAGATCATCCCATTACATAAATTCATGACTATCCAGGACGGGTATGCTGACTCTGATACTAACTCTTGGAACCATCATTGATACTCTTACTCCTTCTTCTACCTATAGTACCAATATTAACTATAATAACACCTATCATAGAACTATTGCTACAAGGTACTACGCTATGGGTATCTCTAGATTAATGCCTACTGCTCACATGTCCAACTAAGAAACACTTACAACTCACAAGTCACACTCAGTCAAACTAATACAAGACAAAACCAAAATTGCAAGTCACTAATTATCACACTAACAAGGATCCTTAAAGAAATAAGGCTCAAAAGAACTGGGTTAAGGACTGAAGGTATCTTTACTGCTAGTAAAGAAAAGAAGCGATGGAACAAAGTCCTGGAATAACAGAAATAGATAAGTCTTGAGATAATACTTTAAGAACCAATTTAAGATACAACCTGATAATCATACACGTCTGTCTGAAATCATGACACTCAGAATCCTCGCCACGCCAGTAAGCATAGATGCGATAAACGATAGGTTCCGTAACTAAGGTATGCAACTCTATAATCATGTCATCTAGAATCTTCGCCACGCCAACCGGTATGGCTGCGAGAGACTCTAAGTTTCATAACTATAGTATGTATATCCAAGTCAGGTTCCTACGTTCTCGTCACGACAGCTAATATGGCTGCGATAAACTCTAGGGTCCATAACCAAAGTAGACGTTTTACCTTTCTTACTGTCCTCATCAACATATGTCATCAGATGATACCGTAAATTTTAGCCCGTAAAATTCATCTCGATATAAAATCAACTCAACAACGATACCAAGAATTAAATTTAACAACTGGTCAACAAGAATCAAACTCAACAATGATACCAAGATTTTAATTTAATAACTGATCAACAAGAATCAAGTTCAACAAGCGAGAGCGGACGGAAACAAGGAAAGATTTAAATTCTAAATTATAATAAGATTCTCAAGGGGTCGTCCCAGGAATCTATCAAGAATTTTTTTGTGATTGAGTATCCTCTCTCATCCTAGTATCCTATGTCCTATATTCTATAGCAGGCACGCAGTAGTACAACTAAGACGTCGCACTACCACGACATCACACAACTTGCAAAGTCTGACCTGCATGGGCCACCACTAAAAACGTGTCACGACCCGCACCCGGTATAGGGGTACGAGAGCGTGGTACGTCCAGCCTACGCCGCAGCATCGGCGGTAGAACGCTGTCTAGGTCACAATACTAGCTAATCACTCTCACATGAATATCTAACTCCATAAGAAGACACAGATATCACAATATAATATGGAATATACTCAATCACATAAACTAGAGCACGATGAGATATCGAAGAAAATAAATGAAATACAAGACAAGTCTAAACAACAATAAACAGTCTAACCTGCAATCAATAACATCCAGTCTCCAAGTAAGTCGGAAACAGGTCCTCTAAGTCGAAGTCTGGAAAAATATCCAGTCAGGATTGGAACGAAATACACCTCTAACAGCAGTTCCATGCATATTGACAAAAACTATAACACAGTGTAAAGAAATACAAGACAGATAGGAAATACTGACAATAAGAAATACTGGAATAGAGAAATACTGGAATAATGAAGTACTGGAGCATGTCATCATCAATGTACATCTAGCAATAAAATAGGAATCCAAGTACACGCAAGAACAATGAACTGGTATATAAGTGTGTACAAGATCAATAACTAGAACATGTAGAGATGCTAGATCAATATACTAAAGATGCATGTCAAGAATCATCTAAGTGTGTGAAACATTAGTATATCATGTGATCGGCTTGGGACTGATCAGGCTTGTTACATATGATTAGCTATGATTCATATAGGGTCAGGCTAACCATCCGGATAGCTATGATGCGAGCAATAGTCAGGCTAATCACATGTAACAGGCTATGAGGCATGTGATGGTCAGGCTGCACCGACGTGAGGTGTGGGTGAGCTATGATGCATGTAAGGTTGGGTATGATCACATAAGCTACTAACATTTCCCCATTTTCCCCAGCTAGCACGATGGATCCCAATCACGACTCCTCGTGACAGGTCTCGATGATGCCAACTCGTGTAAAGAACAGTGTCAGAGTCATGTACGCTATACAACAAGAGTTATAGAGATAATCAATATAATGGAAACTGTCAAAGAATGTACTCGCCTGGGGTCCTGCTGCTGGTATGAATCAGAGTCCAAGTCACAGTCCAAATAGCCTATGTATTACAAACTTACCACGTCAAAAGATAATTTATTTAATTTTGGAATAATTACTCTAAAATCTTATTTTAATCTTATTATTCTGATTTTTAGGTTAATTCCTAAATTTTGTCCAAAGGAACTGAATTTTATCAACTCGAGACTCATGGCACGCAAATCGAGGCGATCTGTTGACCAAAAAGTCAACCTACACAAACTCGACTTTCATGCATAATTTCTTGTAGATTTCAGCGTCAAAAACACGCTGGAATTTACGGCTCGTCCAAATTCAAATTCGTTTGAAAATTATGGCACATACAAGTTTCGTATCGTGCACCGATGGTTAAATTTTACCCTAGAAGTTCTACAGAATTAACAATATAAAAATACTTCGAAATAAATTCTGGGAAAAACATATGTCAATTATCTCGACATTAGCTTTCCGAAACTTCAAACGGTTCATGATTCTGATTCCTGGTTCTCCCGAAATCACGAAAACATTGAAACACGTCTATTTTCGGACATGCTGTGTTCTACGAATTTTCCAGCATTTAATAATAATAATTTCGTAAAAAAAATTATATAATCAGAAATCTAACCTCAATATCTTTCTAACACAAAAAACTAGGCCTCATTTGGAGTCCGGAGCTATGCGCAATGGCTTCTGGAAGATGAAGGAACCCTAGATAGCAATTCTCCAAAATTCGGCTGAAGAAAAACCCTAGAAATAAACTTAAACTAATATATATATAGAGGAGAGAGAAAGCAGTCGCGGCTCAGATCTTGACACGTGGAAGCCATCCAACGCTGCCCGCCCCGCAGTCACTGACAGGCGGGCCCGACACTGTTTGCTGCGGGAGGCTGACAGGTGGGCCCCCTTGTTTGCTGACTGGGCAGAAATAATTTCTTTTTGGGTTTTCTTTTTCAGAAAATAGTTTTTAATTCAGTTTTTTATAATTAACTCAAAATAAATGCTAAAAATAATCAGAAAATTCCCAAAAAATTCTAGAAAATATATTTTATTATTTAGAACCTAAAATAAAAGTTTTGGGATATTTTTAAATATATTTGTCCCTAAAATAAATTCATGAAAGTCCTAGAAAATTAGGATTACTAGTTTTTAATTAACAAAAATTATGGAAAAAAACCCACTAGCCCCAAATTAACCTAAAAATAATATTTAAGCAAGAATTTCAGGATACGGAGGTTACAATCGGCGATAGAACGCTGTCTAGGTCTCAACATAATATATATATATCCTGTCAATAGTCTCAACTCCGTACGGAGGACAATGATAATAATCCACAGTTCTATAAATATACTCAATCACAAGCTATATGAAATAAATGGGCACGATGAGAATGGAAAAGAGTTCTATCAAAAACTAAACACAATAAGTACAACACAAGTCTTGAGTCTAGATGACCTCAAAAGTCACAAAAATAATAATACAACTCATTCTCAGTCTAATACAATAATACAGAAAAATAATCTATAAATACAGGCAGGTAGGATCTCCTCTAGGATAGGCAACTCCTCTGGGAATACTGGAGTGAAATCTCCCTCTAGTCCTGGGCCGTAATGGGTGGGGCAAAAGTTCTCCAAGTCCTCTGAAAAATATTATCCAGTCAGGATTGGAGCAAAGCACAAACACTAACAGCAGTTTCATTAAGTTGACAAAACTATAAACAGTGGAAGAAATACGAGATGAGAATAAATACAGGAAATGTAAAGTACTGGAGAAATGAAATAGGCAATAGAGCATCTAGCAATGAACAATAAACAGTGAATGCTAGAACAAGTGAATCTGAAATAAAGAATAAACATCTAGCTAAGTGTTTGAAATATCAGTTTATTATGTGATCGACTTGGGACTAGATCAGGCTGGTTATATATGATTAACTATGATTCTTGTAGGTCAGGCTAACCATATGGTTAGCTATGATGCATGTAGTGGTCAGGCTAATCATATATAACAGCTATGAAGCATATAAATGGTCAGGCCGCACCCGACGTGAGAAGTGGGGTGAGCTATGATGCATGGAAATGTTTGAAGATGGTCACATAATCTACTAATAGTTCCCCCTCCCCAGCTAGCATGATGGATTCCAATCACGACTCCTCATGATGGGGATCTAGGGTGCTAACCCGTGTATCCATAGTGTCGGAATCAAGTATGTAATACAACTAAATTTATAGAAGTAATCAACAAAACGAAAACTGTCAGAGAATGTACTCGCTTGTGGTCCTGAGCAAGGTGTGAGGATCAATGTCCAAGATGGGATCACAATAACCTAAATATATGAAATTAAGAGTCAATGAGTGTGTTGGAGTCATAAACATGTATAAATTACTCTAGGTTGAATAATTTGGTCATTTCTAAGTCACTTGGTCTCACTAGGCCAATTCAAAAGGTATAAGTATACTAGGATTTAATAGCTAAAAGATATGTTGTATATACCAAATAATATATATAATTACCTAACTCAAGTTTATACCTGTATTACATAGGGCCTTAACTGCTCACTAAAGTAATACCTACTGATACTAACCAATTACCTTAGTCATTAAGTGGCTAGCTCTAATACCTTGAATCCCAACCCAAGTTACCTACTAAACAACTGAAACTGACTAATCTCACTGACTGACTGATACACATGCTCACTCACAGTAATTACTGAGAATTTCTCACACAAACAGGTACACAGACATAGGTTCACTCAGTGGAAACTCACTGATACCTGACACTCACAGTCCTCATACACAGGCACACTCACACCTAATCACATAGACACTGAGACCTACACCTTATACTGATACACACTCACAAAGCTGAACATAAATTCCCAACTCACTGAAAATGAGGACTCTCACAGGATCATCACTGAACACACACACACTGATACATAAATTACCACACACTGATACTAGGACTCAGGATTACACAGGAACTCACTCTACACACTGCACACATTAACACACAGGTACAGCTCGCTGAATACACACTCACTGACCTCACTCAGAGCTACACTCACAGGCTCTGATACACAGCTCTAACACAGAACATTCTGAGGAACACACAGACACTGGTTTCATTGAGACACTCCCAAAACAGGGACACACATTCAAAATCAGACACTGATACATATTCTCACTTACTCACTGAATTTACACTGAATACACACAGAAATTAATACACTGCCACACTGCTCTCTCTCTCTCACACTCATACACACACAGTTCACTATTAAACCTAACCCAATGCACACAGGAACTCATACTGATACATAACTCTAATCTGATACACTACACTATCTCACACTCACAGACACATTGGCACATCTAATTCACAGCTACACACAGACATAGTTTCCTCACTGCACATAATACCTCACACACACACTGATTTCTTATACCTCACTGAGAACACTGATCACACACAGCTAATCTCACAGGAACTAAATTCCTACACTGCGCTCACACTGATTTCTGGAACACACAAGTTACTGATACTCAAGGGAAACCCAATACAAAACATAACTCACTGCACTAATCCAATAACCTACACACACAGGAATACCTACACACTAAGACACTCTGACACACACACTGTTAATATGTATACTGATACTAAGCTACACCCAAACACAGAACACAAACCAATCCATCACAACCTACCTATAAACACATACACATTGTTCTCCCCAAACTTGAATGTGCACAATGAAAACCCAAAATACACAGTGATACAAAACACCCGACTGCTTAATGGAAAAACCCCCCAAAACTGATCTCCCATTTAGAACTTCAGAAATACCCAAATCAAAAACCCTAAAATCGAGTTCAAACCTACATATATGAGATGAAATCTGCCTACATATAAACCCCTATGATTTAGGGTCCACAAAAATTGGGGAAAACCAAAAGTAGGTCACCAAAACCCTAAAATTACCTAGGTCTTCATGTAGGATCCCTAGAAACCGAGATCTACACAGCAAGGGGTTCCTAATGGGCAATAATCAACAGAAAACAGAATCTAAATGAAATTAAAATCGGATTTTACCTATAGGGAGATGGTTTCCCTATGAAGGTTCTTCTTCTCCAAGGCTTCTTGACCCAAGCTCCTTGTTTCCCTTGCTTTGGAGGAGGAAGATGGAATCCCTAGGGTTAGATTCCGAATTTGGGGGTGGGGGAAATGGTTTTCCTAATGGAGGCTAGGGTTTCTTTCTTCATGAAGGAAAGGGTTGAGGGTGGCTCCCCTTTATAACAAAGCTAGGTTTTAGGGTTTGAAATGCAAAGGGTTAAGCTAATCCTTCATGTTAAGTCATGAAGAATTTAATTAACTAGGGTTTAGTCATTTATAGGGTTTTTAACTTCCAAATTAAAAATGTAAATTAGGTTTTGGTCATTAGGGTTAGACCTAATGAGTTTCTAGGGTTTAACCTAAAACCAAACATCAAGAACACCTACTTAATATTTAATAAACTCATTATAACAATTAAATACATAATTAAATCAAATAGGGAATTTACACTAATGCCCTAATCTGGAAATGTGGTAGTGACAGAGGGGGATGACTGCACAGGCCGGAGAAGGCTGTCCGTGCCGGAGAAGATGGGATGTCGGCTGGAAAGTGGTGTTCGTGATGGTGGTGATAGGTGGAGATGACCGGGCTTGTGATGGTGGTGATAGGTGGAGGTGACCGGCCGGCGCAGCAGCAGGCAGCGGCCCAAGCAGCAGCGACCCGAGCAGCGGCTGGCAGTAGGCCGGCGGCAGTCGCAGCAGCAGGTCGGTGGCAGTCGCAGCAGCAGGTTGGCGGCAGCCGCAGTAGGCTGGCGAGAGTGGGGGCTTGGCCGGAGTAGATGCTGTAGGGTGGTGGTGGTGTTTCCCCCCCCCCCCCCCTCTCATCAATTCAAAAGAATGAGAATGAGAAGAAGGGAAGAAGAAGAAGAAGAGAAGAAGAAGAAAATAAAGAAGTAGAGAAATGGAGGAATGGAGGAAGAAGAGGAAATTCATACGGTTGGGGGCTAGTGTAGGTTTGGGGATTAGGTTTTCCTTGGGATGAGGGAATGATGGGACATTAAATAGGATGAGGGTGGGTGTGAATGAAGGGTGGTGATTGACTTATTAAATGAATGGCCAAGATTTAACATGGAGAAGTTCTTTATGGGGAATGAGGATGTGGGGTGATTAGTCAAAATTTGGGGTTCTCCATTGGGTTGAACCAATGGGGTGTTTACACCAAATATAAATTTGCAAATTAGCCCCCATAAATTTGGGTATTTGCACCGACGCATAAAATGACAAAAATTTGGCGGGCGATTCGGTGTTTTGTAGGGTCAGGGGCGCTGTATGTCTGGTACGGGCTTAAATAGTAGGACATTGGAATTTACCGGGATTTACAGAATCAGATAAAATGGTATCCTCAATTTAAATAGAAATAAATGCCAGTTGTGTTCTAAAATTAATTAGGAGTACATGGGACCAAAATCAGGGCGGGTCATCAATACCAATAGTGAAGAAGACTCAGAATAGAATATTACCCTAATTTGGGTCGCACGAAAAATAGGTCAAGATTGTCTCCAATTTCGATTGGAACGCACAACGATACAAAGTTGGAATTTATTTAGGATTTAAATAAACGTCCGCGACAATTTTTGTGCGGCTAAAAATAAGGTACAGAGAGCATAATTATGAGTTGCAAAAATAGCAGAATGGAAGGCGGGCATGTCTAGGGCAAGATTGTGAAATTTGTTGGAAGGCAAAAGCCAGGTAGCGCTCCAAATATTGAAGCAACGGCAGCGCACAACAATTAAATAAATTACGGTAATTAAATACAACCTCCAATAAATTAATTCTAAAATAAAACAATTAAATACATAATCCCCATTATTCGATCAGGTGTTCGTCTAGTGGCCCCTAGGTCAAGTCTACCAGCTCAAACATTAATGAACACTGAATATAATATAATATATTTAATACACATCTCATAAAATTATTTAATTTAATTACACGAAATATTAAACACAGAAAAAAATTCGAAAATACCCCTGTTTTTAGAATGTGGTAGTGACAGCTGCACTGGTACAGCTAATTCACGATCTGACCGCTCCCCCACAATGACGTACCCTTTCTTCTTTTTGCTTCCTAAATGTAATTCTGCTCTTTTTTGGGAATAAATAAAGCGAATCTTTTCTGACTTTGTGGACCCATCATTTCGGAATGTAAATGACGGGTTTGGGCGAGAGTGATATCAGAGGTAGTATGGACGTGATAGACTCTCAATAAACCTTTAGCAGGACATATCTATTCAGAGGTCATACGGACATGATAGAATATGCTTTGCTAGGATATATCTATTTATAGGTCATACGGATATGATAGAATATGCTTTGACTAAAGTTTGTAGACAAGACACTATCAGAGGTAATATGGACGTGATAGGTATTGTATTTCCAAATTAGTCGAACATATCTATTCAGAGGTTATATGGACATGATAGAATATGACCCAACTAGATTCGCTTTGGAAGTAGTTTTGTCAGAATTGAGATTCTCGCTATATTCCACATGAGCAGAGGAGATTAAGCATAGTACCTTTTCAGGAATTTACCGTTGATAGGAGCCATTAACAGGTCTCCATTAGGCCGGGCTAACCTGTTAGCGCCGTTTGAGAACGTTGTCTCGATCACATAAGGGCCTTCCCACTTGGGCTGGAATTTGCCTTTACTCCTGTGAGTAAGAATCATCGGCCTTCTTACGGCTAAAACTAGCTCGCCGACTTTGAACACTATTTCCTTTACTTTATGATTGAAAGCTCTGGAAATACGTGCTTGGTAGAGAGCGATGCGCTGTTGAGCTTGGAGGCGTTTCTCGTCTAATCCTTCTAGCTCTTGAAGCCTTAACAGGTCATTCTTTTCTTGAATCAGCTCATTAGTCACGGCTATCCTGAGTGACGGGATCTGGATTTCAATGGGGAGAACTACTTCGCTCCCGTAGACCAGTGAAAATGGGGTACAACCTGTCGGTGTTCGTACCGTTGTGCGGTATGCCCAGAGACATTCGCCCAGCTTCTCATTCCAATCTCTCTTGTTTGAAGAGACGAACTTCTTCAAGAGTTTGATAATGGTTTTGTTGAAAGCTTCCGCCAAACCATTAGCAGCCGGATAATATGCCGTAGAGGCAATATTGTGTATCCGATTTTTATCGCAAAATCGGTGAAACGCTTGGCTGATAAACTGAGGCCCATTGTCGTGATTTATCCTCCGGGGCACCCCGAAGCGATAAATGACGTGATGCTTGATGAAGCTGATTATATTAGACGCCTTTACCTCAGCAAGAGGGATCGCCTCTGCCCATTTGGAGAAGTAATCCGTGATGGACAGTATGAACCGGTGACCTCTGGAAGAAGACGGGTGAATAGAACCAATGATATCCATACCCCATGCTTCGAAAGGCCAGGATGCAACCGTAGGATGTAGATATTCAGACGGTTGATGTATGAAGTCTGCATGAACCTGACAGGCTCTGCATTGTCTTGCATAGTTTATCGCGTCTGCGATCATAGTGGGCCAGTAATATCCCATTCTCCTGATACGATCCTGTAGCTTAGGACCTGGTTGATGCGCTCTGCATACGCCGTTGTGAGCTTCCCGGATAATCTGCTGTGCTTCGTCGTTAGAGAGACATCTCAATAGCAGTCCGTCGTAGGTTCGGCGATATAGGCATTGTGAAGATGCATCGAAGTAGAAGCGTAATGATCGTCTTTTGACGGATACTGCTTCTTTGGGGTCCTCTGGCAAGATCCCGTATGCCACGAAATCTATGAAGGGACTTCTCCAGTCTCTTCTAGGGGGATCTGCGTTCACAGCGTAGCTGCGTTCTATGTGAAAGTTGTTCTTCACACAAAATAAATCTTTGTTAAGAAGGATTACCGAATTCTGCCTTCTTATAGGAGTGGCTAAATCCGCAGCTAGACTGGCTAGGGCATCAGCTTCCAAATTCTGAGATCGAGGTACATGCTCAAGGAAGAATCCTTTGAACGTCACGGCTATCTCGACCGTTGCCTGGTGATAGGGGATGAGGTCTGGATTCCGAACTTCATATATTCCTCTGACCTGATTGACGATAAGCAGAGAATCACCGAAAGGTTCCAGAGATTCGATCCCCAGCTCTTTAGCGACTTGGAGCCCGATTAGCAGAGCATTGTACTCTGCCACATTGTTGGAGCATGGCTCGCTAAGAGAATATGCTCGGTAGATGACGAGTTTATCAGGAGTGACCAGGACGATTCCTACTCCTGAAACTACGTTTCCCCTAGGACCAGTTCTGGAGGCACCATCGAAGAATAGTTGCCATGCGTCACTTTCCATTGCGGAATTACATTCTGCAACTTCATCAGGGATGTCCTCGTATAGTTTGGAGGTCTCCGGGATCGGATGAGCAGCTAGGAAGTCGGCCAACGCTTGGCCTTTGATGGACTTCTGCGGGACGTATACCATGTCATATGGTGTTAACAGCATCGCCCAAGTCGCGAGTCGGGAATTAAGAGCACTTGGCTTGCTCATCAGTACTCGAAGAGGGTTGATCCTGGAGATGATATGAATAGTCTGGCCGATGACATAGTGCCGCATCTTCTGGATAGCGAACATCAGAGCCAAGCATTCTTTCTCCACTGGGTTGTACCGGTGTTCGGCTCCGACCATCATCCTGCTGAGGTAGTAGATAGCCTGTTCATGACCCATATCGTTCTTCTGTGCGAGAAGAGCTCCTAGCGAATGATCCATCGCTCGAACATACAGCAAGAATGGTCTTCCCATGACGGAAGGCACCAGAACTGGCGGACTGGTGAGGTAGCGCTTGATATCTCCGAACGCTTGTTGACAGGTTTCGTCCCATACGAAGGATACACCTTTCTTCATGAGATGAGAAAAGGGCTGACATCTCCCCGTGAGGTTGGATATGAATCTCCGGATATAAGCCAGACGGCCTTGAAATCCCCGGAGTTCCCCCAAATTATGGGGCGGTCGCATTTCTATGATGGCCTGGACTTTGTCAGGGTCCACTTGGATGCCTTTGGCGTTAATGACAAATCCCAGGAATTTGCCACTAGATACACCCAGAAAGGACTTCGTAGGGTTCATCTTGAGTTGATGTTGGCGCTTTAACTCGAATACCGTCCTCAAGTTTTGAATGTGATCATCTTTGAGGCGGCTCTTGACGGCTATGTCATCCACGTAACATTCTACTGTTTTGCGTAAATGCTCATAGAATATGTTACTCATAGCCCGTTGGTATGTAGCCCCGGCGTTCTTCAATCTGAAGGGCATGACCGTATAGCAATATACTCCGAACGGGGTCCGGAAGCCAGTGTGCTTCTCGTCTTCAGGATGCATCTTGATCTGATTGTATCCTGAGAATCCGTCCATGAAAGACATGCGTTCAAAACTGCAGGTATTGTCGATCATGATGTCCGTGATAGGAAGAGGGAACTCATCCTTGGGGCAGGCTGCATTCAGATCTCGATAATCGATGCATATACGTATTTTCCCATTTTTCTTTATGACTGGGACAACGTTGGCGAACCCAGTCGGGATGTTGTTCTTCCCGGATGAAACCGCAGGCTATCAACTTCTTGACTTCAGCTTCGATTGCGTCCTTCATATCCGGGCGGAACCGGCGTTGGTGCTGCTTTACAGGCTTTGAATAGGGCAATATGTTGAGTTTGTGAGTAGCCACCTTTGGGTCAAGGCCTGGCTTGTCCTCATAATCCCATGCAAAGACGTCGATATATTCTTTTATCAGCTGGATAACTTCTTCCCTTTCAGCTGGGGAAAGATTGTTACTGATAAATATCGGCTTTGGCGAAAGTTCACCCCCAATATCAACCTGGATAACTTCGTCTTTGGTGGGAGGTTCTCTTTGCTCGAAGCAGAATTCCCACTGCGTATCCATTTGTTGGGCCCAAGAGTCATTCTCAAACGGCTCAGAATCCTGTTAATCTGCTTCAACGGGATTTGTCACTACCATATTCACTGATAATGTTTGTTCGAGAGCATCAGGTGAGTCAGAGGGCGACGAGCCATTCTGAGAAGAGGAAAAGATATCCTCGTCCGACTTAGAGGAGGTAGCATACCCTAACCCAAAATGAGTTCATTAATAGTAGGGGTCGCCGCGCAGCGGCTTTCGTCTGCCTCTTCCGTAGTTGAGGCCTGGCTTCCGCTTTAAGTCGTAGCCCATATTTTGCATGATCCTCAACGCTTGCGGGCTGTATCGGTGAACTTGCATTTTTCCAGTATCGTCATTGAAAGAATCTTCCTGGACAGTCGGTTGACTACGCATACGGTCGAAGACTATTGAACGCTGACTGCTGCAGGTAGGCGGGACAATGAAGATAGAATTCTCTTATGGTCCATACGTTGTGACGACGTTGGATGATGACGCTACTTCCCAGACATACGGACGGTAGGAGTTCATAACTTCCAAGAATTTTTGTGCTATGGGTTCTACCTCGTCACGGGGAGTGGATTCTTGATTTAGAATTTTAGCGTCAATATACTGGAAAAGAGGATATTTATTATCATCTAGACCTCCGTTCCTGGTTGCATTTACTTCAGTCGGCTGCCTGTTGCGCCGAAGGTTGATGACCAAGGGTGGAGGCTTCTGGTTCAAAGTGATCACTAGAGGATCACTCCCTTTTCCTGACCTGGCTTTGTTCAGGTGGATAGCCATAGGCCCCATGGCTTTTGGACGAGTGGTTCGTCCTTTCACTCTGATTGACAGCGGTAGTGTGGCAGAGGGTTCTTCTGGCTCCCGGTGGGATTCCTTCTCTGCCTTGCCTGATACTTCTTCCGTGTGGTCTTGAGAGTATAACACGGCATCGGAATAGTAGGATTCTACTCCTTTAAACGGGTTTAGGTCAGCAACCTCCGTTTGTACTGTTCCTTGGAGGTCTACATATTTAAGACATTGATGTAGAGTTGAAGGAACAATATTGTGGTCGTGGATCCACGGTCTTCCCAGCAAAATATTGTAGGACACCTCCGAATCGATGACGTAACATGTGGCCACCGATCTGAGGTTGCCAATCTGGATCCTCAGGTGAATTTTCCCCAACGGCTTACTCCTTCCGGCGTTGAAACCCACGATTGTAGTGGAGGTGTAAGCCAATTCGCTGGTAGGAATCCTCAGCGGTCTGAGCAGACTGTGAGGAATGATGCTGATTGACGATCCCGGATCTATGTGAATCCGATCGACCTCTATGGAACCGACGTACCAGGTGTAATAAAGGGGCCTGTCATGCCTGTTATGTTTTAACAACATGTCGTCTTGAGTGAAAGTGATATTTGGGACCACCTCCATCACATTATGGCATTGAGGACACGCCACTGGTTCTTCGTCGGGGGACTTGATCAGGGTCAAGCATGCCTCTGCCTGTATCAGTACTTCACTCAGGGCTAGACGAGTGTCTTGGGAGAGCCTGAGTAGCTCAAAGATGGACATCCTGGCTGGTGTATTAGCCAGTTGGGCCAGGATGTCGAAGTTGTATGGCAGCTCTAAACCTTTATTTGGAATGTTTTTACAGGTTTATCAAAGCGCACTTCTTTTTGCTTTCCCTTGTCCGCCGGAGTTGGTTTTGAAGGACTGGCATCTGGTACGACGGGACCTGGTCCTGAAGGTTTGGCAGCTGAAGCGTCCGCCGGTGCATCTTTCTGACTTGCTCCGTAGTCGTTGAGGTAGGCTTTCCCTGAACGGGTCGCAGCAAATACCTCGTCTTCGTCTGATGCCGAAGAAGTTGCGACCATATGGCATGGTTTGTATTTGGAGCTCTTTCTAGACGTCGCCTTAGTAGCTTTAGTCTCCTCCTCGAGCTCTGACACCAAATCCGGATGAACCCACATAATCTCGCCCTGCCGGGTGGTTAGGGGTACCAGGTCATGATTTTGACCCTTAGCTGGAGGGAGATTGACGATGTTCATCGTGGTCCGGGAAATGGGTGTGACACCATCCGAGACTTCTTGGGAAGGCAGATTGCCAAACCGCAGAGAGATCATGTTGGCCGTGATCGTCTTCTCGGTGTTGTACAGGGTGATGGCCTTAGCATCGATCAACCCCTGGATCTTTCTTTTTAGTATGTAACACACCTTTGTCGGGTGGTGTACGTATCTGTGGAAGATGCAGTATTTGGGGTCGTTAGTACTGTCGACTTCTTGGGGCCGCCTCAGCTCCGGAAGGGTGATCTTGCCACTTTTGACGAGACACTCGAATATACTTGGGATGTCGTCGTCGAAAGAGTAGACTTCGACGGGCCTGAAAGTCCCGGGTCTCGTTTGTGCGATTGCCGCAGTCTTTTGCCTGGCCGTATTGATCGCCAGAGCTTCTTTTCCTTTGAAGCTGCGAGGATGGTCGCTGCTGGGAGATGACCTCTTGCCTCTGTCAGAGGCGGAGATCATGATGCCATTGTTGCGCGCCTTGCGACTGTTGTCTTCGACGGCTACGGCCGAGATAATGAACGAGGGCCAATCATGGAACTGATATGGTCCTGTAAACACCGAGACTACGGGAAGGAGGTTCTTCCTGCAAATGTCTACCAACGCAGAGTCTGGAACTCCTGGAGGCATATGTAAGGTGGCCTGACGAAAATGTTCGATGAAGGTGCGAACGTCCTCCTTTTCCTTCTGCTTGACTTCGATGAGAGTGGACATAGACATGTCCATTCCTCCCTCGTAGAATCGCGTGAAGAATAAAGCTTTGAAGTCCTCGAAGGAAGTAATGTAGTTGTCTGCCAAGCTACGGTACCACTGATAGGCTACTCCTGAGAGACAGCCTTTGAACACCCGAGTGAGGAGGGCGTCGTTCCCTTGTAGCAACACCGTCATCATACTGAAATAGTTCATGTACTGACTTGGTGATATTTTTCCCTAGAACAGAGCCGTAGTCTGAGGTTTGTACCTCGGAGGGAAAGGGACCTCTTCCCAGATAGCTGGGTAAGGCTGGTTGATTCCCAGTTTCTTGAGCTGATCTTTGTGCTTCAAGGCGTCAAACTGGGCTTTCAACTCTCGTACTTCCTGCATCAGATTTTCAGTTGGAAGCGGGACTACGGTGTGGTGCGAAGTTGGTTGTATCGTGACTCCAACGGGAGGTAATATATTCTCCGAGTGAGGAAGCGGAGGAACTGCTGACTCTTGATCTAGAGAAGGCTCTTGGCTCGGGTTGGATGGTGGTAAGTCCACCCCCACACGTATCTGAGTTGGCGGGACCGATGCTTGAGCCATGGCAGTTGTGTGCTGAGTTAGCATCATCTGGTGCATGTTCTCTATTATGGATTGCATTTGTTTCAGAGATGTCTCCAGTATAGTGATGCATTGTTCCACGTTTCCTGACGGCGAAGCTTCCTCGCGTTCATCTTCAACGGCATAAACTCCTATTTCCTTGGGTGTCATTGAAGGATTAGTATAGGCCGCTACAGAAGTCAACTCTATACTCTCAGCATCTGATCCGGGGGACTGGCGACCCCCAGCGTCGGAATCAGATGAGTACGAAGCTGGTTGTTGTGACCTTGCATGGGTGTTTTGGAACACCCCAGCTTCAGCATTCCTGAGGAGCTCATTGAATCTCCTTCGACTCGGAGGCCTAGAGGGATGACATCTTGAGCTCGACTCTCCTCTAGGTATGTGTGAAGCTATGTTCACAAATGCATGCGCGGGCTCTTCTTCCTGGAAAGACAGAGAGTAGCTCAATGGGTCGAAAACCGACCGTTTTAATTTAGAACAGCAGCAATCAATCACAATCTTATGACTATTACAACAGTGCTTGCCAGGAGGCATAATAGACATGTTGGAAGGTCCCCTCTCCTTACGCTTCTGGATTAGATATTTGCACAGGTCAGGAGGAGTTGTAGAAGGAGAAGACGACGGCTTGTTTCTTCTGTTCCCCTCAGTCGGCATGCGGAGGTTGGGCACCATGGTTTTCCCTGTGCCACCTGTGTACAATAGGTTGGCCATCTGGGTGGCGGATAATCCCCGGGGAGGGTGTTTTTCCGCAACCTGAGCTTGCTTTACGCCGAGGGACTTCGCCTGGCATAATTTGGAGATTTGCTCAGACTGGCGTAAAGCTGAAGAGGTCCTCAGTCGGCCATCGGCTTCTCGCATAATCTGGAGGGTAGGCAGATTATTCCCTCGCTGGTGTAAAGGCCGAGAAGTTGAGTACTCCGCCGCCTGCTTTCCCTTGCGTAGATTGCAGGGGTCATCTACTTTTCCGCGGAAGGCAGATGAATGTTTACGTGCTGAACGCGTTTAAAATTTCTGATTTGGCGCTAAGACCTTATCAGAAATATTGTCTATTCCGCCAGTGACGGGAGACTGGTTTCTACACGTAGAGCACAGTGGATACCTCGGGTTAGCGCTGAGGCTTTGCCCGAAGTTTTGTCTGTACCGCGCGTAGCGGGAGACTGGTTTCTACGCGTAGAGCGCAGTGGATACTTCTAGGTTAGCGTTGAGACTTTGCCTGAAGTTTTGTCTGTACCGCACGTAGCAGGAGACTGCATTTTACGTGCAGGGCATGGAGGGAGCAACGCTACAACCTCATTGGTCGGAGAGATCGGAGAGTCCACAGGGATGGTAGAGGATGTCTTGGGCACTCAAACCTTGCGCAGCTTCCTGTTGTCTTGGACGGAGAGAGGGTGAGAGCTACCCCCGATTCGAAGCATGTTTTCATAGAAAGACTGGTCGAATTGGACGACCAGTGTCTTCTTCACGGTTCCTACAGATACCACATCGTGTTGAGCAATTACTTCCTCATCAGAAGAGAAAGACGTCCCCAGCAGAGTCACCATCTTGTTTGTGGTGGAAAACGAAAAAATGAAAATGTATTCAAGACGGGGTTTATACGAAACCCGTGTTCTTTGGTTTACAAACAAACTAGTACAATTTAATCCTATACGAGGATGTCGAAGTATAATTTATAAATCTGGGTAAATATTGCTATAGGTGTCTGATCTGCAGTCGATCACTTTAGCCCTTGGACCACACGATGATGAAGAAGTGCCGTAGAAGACAGGAAGCAGCTTCGAAGGTTGCAAAAGAGGGTGGATGCACGTTGCCAAAGTCGTCGATCCCTACTCTTTGCCTGAGCTCCGGATTCTCTCTCTCTCTCTCTTCCTTGACCTCGGATCTGATATTAGATTTCTTGACCAATTTTCTGACCTCTTTCTCTTTTCTTCCCCTTTCCTCTGTTGATAGAGGTCTCTATTTATAGAGTTTTAGTGACAGTGACCACTCCGTCTGTGTAGAAACCGAGTAGTGGAAAGTACAGCACCCTTTTACACAACGGTTAAAATAACCAATGCCTGCGTATAGATGATCCTCTGAATGAGCGTGTGACGTGGGTCCAACTAAGGGACAAAACTCGTATAATCGCTACGAAGATCACGGCGTAGAAGCCACGTAGGTAGGTATCCCTCGTGTAGAAGAGGTGGGCGTAGAAGCCAATGTCTGTCACCATGGCGTAGAAGCCAAGCAGGCATAGAAGCCGAATAGGCGTAGAAGCCGAGTGGTCATAGAGGCCGAGTGGGCGTAGAAGCCGAGTGGGCGTAGAAGCCGAGTAAGCACAGAAGTTGAATGGGCGTAGAAGCCGCTGCGTAACGTGCCAGAGTGCTGATGTAGATGTCTTAGCCGGAATTACGGCTTTTGAAGATATAATCAAATCTCTTGCATTAAATGCAGAGATTTGCCACCATCCTGCGCATTAAATGCAAAGGCGTATTTTTGAAGGTCTGCAGGCCTTCTGTGCATCAGTCGCAGAGACGTGCCTCGAGAAACTGTCACCGTTCTGTGCATTAGACGTAGAGACGTGCCTCGAGAAACTGTCACCGCTCTGTGCATTAGACGTAGAGACGTGCCTCGAGAAACTGTCACCGCTCTGTGCATTAGACGTAGAGACGTGCCTCGAAAAACTGTCACCGCTCTGTGCATCTGTCGTAGAGACGTGCCTCGAGCCCCGTACGAAGCACAACTTTTGATGTGGCAGGCGGTTTGTCTACTGCGGAGCGTAAACAGCTCATGTCTGCCTGTGTAAAACAAGGCAGCGTATCCCTTTGTGTACGTAAAAGCAGTTTACGCAAAGGAGATGGCGGTAAATGATAGCCTGGGTTGCAGTGCCGTGCCATCATTATAGCCGTCGTCTGGGTAGTCGAGCAGTATCCCTTTGTCAGACATCCAGACGTCAAGTTCATTGCAGGATCTGACTGGTTCACTTCGGAGAACACGAAGCGTTCCTCGTATGCTTTAATGCTATATTGAAAGCGGATGTGTTTTACGCCATATAGGCGACGAAGCACCCTGTTTTACGCTGAGGCAGACTGGACATACTGCACTTACGCGGATGGTCCTTTGAGCTTTTAATATAACCCTTGTTTTGCATGTTTGATGGCTCTGAGGTTATCTCTTTACGCTGTCCCGCACCAATAAGCTGCGTATAGCCATCCGATGTATTTTTCATGCTTCTACAGCAGTTACTTCATCATATTGCTGATATTCATATTGTTGTTCTATATTCTCGTATATTACCTGTATATCTTGTTCATTCATTCATATGTTTAGTGATCTTGTATTTTATTTCTATATCTGTTTATATGCTCGATTATGCTATTGAAACTGCTTTCAGAGGTATGTACTTCGCACCAATCCTGATTGGATATATTTTCCAGATGACTGGCTTCTAGAGCAGTATTCCATATTCTACGGGCCACAGGACGACGTACCTATAGAGGATACTCCTATAGACTAGGAGGACTTAGTTGCAAAGCCCGAGGTGGTCTAGTTTATTTGTGTTGGATTGTATTAGACTATTCTTTTGGTGGATTCGTAGTTTGTATTATTCTTTCAGATTGTGGATTGTATCTTATTCTTTCCTTCGCTATTCCATTCGTGCATTATTCTTCCTTAGTTTGTTTTGTGATTGAGATTAGTTATACTTGTGATATACCATATTGTTCCTCCGTTTGGAGTTAAGATGATTGACAGGTACCATATTATATTGTTGAGAGGTTAGATAGTTAGAAATGACCTAGACGATGTTCTACTGCCGATTCTGCGACGTAGGCTGTGCGTAACCACGCACTCGTGACCGAATATCTGGGTGCGGGTCGTGACACATTTTTAGTGGTGGCCCATGCAGGTCTAGATTCTTATCGTAGTTGTGCTCATCTAGAGTACTGCTACGAGCCTTCTTTAGGAAACATGATTTAGGCTGAGAGTTTCCTCAATCATACCTAGGAAAATTCCAAAATCTGGTATGCAAATCCTTATCTATTAAATATTGTTTTACTTTGAATAAATTTTTGTCCTTCTTTGATGATATCGTATCATATTCAATATTGATTTCGTATTTCAATCTATCTTCAGGATGCCATCGAAGACTCGTTCCCAGCAATCAGGTACCACGATAGGGCGATCAATCACTTCATCACCCTTGAGGGCAACACCCTCTAACGATAGTCCATCACCTATATTCAGGAGGTCAGCTTCACCGGTCCAGGTGGGCGTATCGACAACAGCTTTTGGAGGTGCTCCACCTCCCGTACCAAGGAGGACAAAAAGTTTTCGAGGATCTTTCACCTCTACCACTAGTAGTCGATCAGACACAGATGTTCGCACTCTTTGAGCAGATAATGGAGGCACAACATCGACAGTCATAGGTCCTACGACAGAGCGTAGAGAACGCTCACCAGATCGCACTTGAAATAGTAGAGAGAGCTATTACAGTTCAGCCATAGACGGTACCAACTCAGTTTATTCCGCATAAGCCGAGGCCGGGTACCATCATCGACTTCAAAAGGATGGGCCCGAAGGACTTCAGGGGCATAGAGGGGATTATCTTTGCAGATGAGTGGATCAAGGACATCGAGCGAAACCTGCGGCTGGCATAGATTCCAGAGATGCTATAGATAGAGGCAGCGGGTTGTATGATGTTCGATATTGCTTTGACATGGTTTCGGACAGACCCGACTATTACATTGCCAGGAATCTCTTAGGAAGCCTTCAAAGATCTTTTCAAGAAGAAGTTCTTCCCAGATGTGGCTCTTACATCTTTGGAGAGCCAATTCCAGTACCTCGTCCAGGGAGGTATATCAGTGGACGAGTATGCGGCGGAGTATTATCGACTAGGTCGCTTCGTGGGGTGTCAGAACCCTAGAGGCAGAGCAAAGAAGTTCAGGAAGGGCCTGAACCGGGAGGTCAAATCCCACACCAACGGAGATCCTACCGCCACCTTCGAGGAGATACTCAGACAGGCACAAAGAGCGGAGGATGACTTAGAGCTTAGCTCTAAGAGGCCGAGGGATACCGGACGATCCAAGACCAACATGGGTCTAACGAAGAGGACTCAATTCCAGCAGTAGCACCAGAGGCCTTACCAGCACCAGAGGCAGCAGTATCATGGGCCAGCTAGAGTGTCGGCGCAGCAGATTCATCAGATCCAGAAGGCAGTAGTTCCTTGCACTTTATGTAAGAAGCATGGACACGGATGGGACGCATGCAGGATGAGGCTAGGCCAATACTTATTCTGTGGATCGGGAGATCATCAGTTGAGGGCTTGTCCTAAAGTCCCAACTCGTCCAGCTCAGGGCGGAGGACAGGCACAGAGAGCACCCGCTAGACCACCAGCGGGATAGCAGATAGGACCTCTACCACCCCAGCAGCAGCAGTTTGCCCAGCATCAGCAACAAAGAGGAGCACAATGACATGGGCAAGCTTTTGCCTTGACAGTTGAGGAGGAGGAGCCAGTTGGCGATGTCATCTCAGGTTCAGTTTATCTCGATTCCTTTCCAGTTCATATTTTATTCGATTTTGGTGCTTCTCATAGCTTTGTATCTCTATATTTTGCTTTGAGGCATCGTCTTGAGTCTGAACCGTTGGCGCGGACTTGCAAGATCACGACCGGGGGTGGCATTATCCTGGTCAGTGATGTTTGCAAGGACTAGAGAGTTTATTTGGGAGGCCGTGAGCTGAGCATATGTTTACTTGTAATGCCACTTTCGAGTTACGATATAGTACTCGAGATAGATTGGTTGAGTAGACATCATGCTTGTATCGATTGTCGTGGAGGCAGAGTTTTATTTCAGAGGCCAGGAGAGTCAGAGTTTGAGTTCGTCCGAGGAGCAGAGTAGAGCGAAGGCGATTTATGTGGAGCTTTGTTCGAGGAGCATGAGCCACCACATCCATTGATTATAGATTTCATGGATATCTTTCCAGAGGAGTTGCCGAGGTTGCTGTCGGACGAAGATATGGAATTCTCTATAGATTTAGTGCCAGGCTCAGAGCCGATCTCTCAGCACGTCTATAGATTAAACAATAGCGAACTGGCAGAGTTGAAGAAGCAGGTGGATGAGTTGCAAGACAAGGGCTTTATCCATTCCAGTTCATCACCATGGGGTGCTCCAGTACTTTTTATACCAAAGAAGGATGGATCGGTACGTATGTGTATCGACTACAGGACACTTAATAACCTCACTATCAAGAACAAATATCCGTTGTCGCAGATAGATGACTTGTTTGACCAGTTGAGTGGAGCGAAGGTATTCTCTATGATAGACTTGAGGTTAGGGTACCACCAGGTAAAAGTGAAGAGGGAAGACATCCTGAAGATAGCTTTCAAGACTCGTTATGGACAGTTCAAGTTCTTGGTGATGCCGTTTGGGTTGACCAATGTCCTGATAGTGTTCATGAACCTGATGAACAAGGTGTTTCATCAGTACCAGGACCAGTTTGTTGTAGTCTTCATTGATGATATTATGATATATTCGAAGACCCCAGAGGAGCATGAGCAGCACTTGAGGATTGTTCTAGAGACCCTCAGGAAGGAGAAGCTGTATGGCAAGTTATTAAAGTATAAATTTTTCTTTGATAAGGTTGAATTTCTTGGGCATGTCATTACAGGAGATAGAATCTCGGTGGACCCGAAGAAGATCTCAGCGGTTGAATCGTGGTTTACCTCGAGTTCAGTAGCAGAGATCAGGAGCTTCCTTGGATTAGCAGGCTACTACCAGAGATTCCAGACTTGTAGAGCCGATGACTAGGATGACCAGGAAGGACGTAGAATTCTTTTGGACTGAGAATTGTCAATCCGTATTTGAGAAGCTGAAGATGAAATTGACTTCAACTCCTATCTTGACACTACCATCAGGAGCAAGAGAATTTTCCATTTACAGTGATGCATCAGGGAAGGGTTTGGGTTGTGTGTTACAACAGCACGGGAAGGTGATTGCCTATGCTTCCAAGCAATTATGCTCGCATAAGAAGAACTACCCTACCCATGATTTGGAGTTGGCAGCGGTTATCTTTGCTCTCAAATTATGGAAACACTACTTGTATGGAGAGAGAGTAGAGATCTTCACAGACCATAAGAGCTTAAAGTATGTGTTTACACAAAAAAAGCTCAATATGAGACAGCGGCGATGGCTGGAGCTGATGAAAGACTTCGATATTTCCTTGTAGTACCATCCAGGGAAGGCCAATATAGTTGTGGATGCTTTGAACAGGTATCTCGTAGCTATGTACATGACTAGAGATAGATATTTATTGGCAGATCTTGACAGTTTGGGCATTGAGGTATTGATTCCTGGAGTCGCAGTACAGATATGGGGACTTCAGGTACAATCGGAGCTGATGGACCGGGTAAGAGCCGGACAGTATGAGGATCAGTCTCTGAGGAGCATCAGAGCACAGGTTCAGGTCGGGCTCGCAGAGAACTTCATTGTCGCAGATGATGGATCATTGCGACACGGTACCAGGTTGTGCATATCAAGAGGAGCATTACGCAAGAAGATTCTGCAGGAGGAGCATCGTTATTAGTACTCTATGCATCCAGGTGCCAACAAGATGTATAGAGACATGGGAGAGCATGTATGGTGGTATGGCATAAAGTGGGAGGTAGCTAGCTTCGTGTCCAGATGCTTAGTTTGTCAGCAGGTCAAGGTGGAGAGACAGAGGCCAGAAGGATTGCTTCAGCCTTTACCCATTCCGGAGTGAAAATGGGAACATGTGACCATGGATTTTGTATCGGTACTTCCGCGTTCTACAGGAAAACAAGATGCAATTTGGGTCATCGTGGATAGGTTGACCAAATTAGCCCACTTTCAGCCATTTAAAGTGGGTACATCTACGGAGAGACTAGAGGATATGTATGTGTGCCAAATTGTTAGATTGTACGATGTTCCAGTAAGCATAGTCTCGGATCGGGATAGTCGCTTTATGTCCCATTTCTGGAGGAGTTACATGCTAGCTAGGGCACTCAGCTCAAGTTCAGTACCGCTTATCACCCTTAGATGGACGGACAGTCAGAGAGGACTATTCAGACTCTCAAGGACATGCTACGCACCTGTGTTTTAGATCTTGGAGGTTCTTGGGAGGATCACCTTCACTTGGTAGAGTTTTCATACAACAGCAGCTACCAAGCCAGCATTGAGATATCACCATTCGAGGCGTTGTATGGACGGAGATGCAGTACTCTGTTGTCCTGGGATGATGTTGGTGACAGAGCTTTATTGGGACTAGAGATGGTAGTGGATGCAGCAGAGAAGGTAAAGTTTATTAGGGACAGACTTCGAGTGGCGCAGGACAGGCAGCGGCATTGGGCCGATAGCCACCGGAGACCTTTGGAGTTTGAGGTATAGCTTTAGTTTTGTCTTGCTTATGTTGATTGTTGTTTGTTAGAGTGCTAAGGTTGTGTTACGTGATAGGTTGGCGGTTTGGTTTTCTTGAGGATTTCTCCGACACGTGGCACAGTTCGTTTCAGTGGAGGCGGCAAGCTTAATCCGCGATTCATTAGACCTTTCAGTATTCTTGAGAGGGTCGGTGCAGTTGCGTATAGACTAGACATACCACCTACACTAGAGGGAGTGCACAATATGTTTCACATATCGCAGTTGATATGGTACGTGGCAGATTCCACTCATGTATTGGATCACTCGGATATAGAGGTGTGCCATACTCTTAGCTATCCAGAGCAGCCAGTGGAGATTCTGGATCGGAGAGAGAAGGTACTGATGAACCAGACAATTCCTTTGGTGCACGCCGCATGGAGGCATCACTCACCAGGAGAGAGTACTTGGGAGCAACAGACCGAGATGTGCGAGCGATATCCATATCTGTTCGAGCTGTGTGGTATAATCCTTTCTTGCATTGTATTATTTGCTTTTGGTAGTTAGTTTTCTTGCATTGTATTGTTTGGTTTTGGTAGTTAGTTTCTTCTTTAATTTCTAGGACAAAATTTTTCTAAGGTGGGTAGGATTGTTGTCACTACCACGTTCCGAAAATAGGGGTATTTTTGACTTTTTATAATATTTAATATTATTGTAGTTACAATTAAATAATTGTATGATAGTATAATTAATTTAAATAATTATGTGATGTGTAATTAAATATATTATATACAGTGTTCATTTGTGTTTGAGCTGGCAGACTTGACCTAGAAGCCCAGTAGATGAACGCCTGTCCGAATTGTGAAATTTTGTATTTAATTATTTATTTAGAATTTATTTATTGGAGATTGTAATTAATTAATGTATTTTAATTAATTATTGCGCATTGTCTTTGCTTCGATAATTGGAGCGCTACCCTGACTTTTATCTTCCAACAAATTTCACAATCTTGCCCTAGACATGCCCGCCTTCCATTCTGCTATTTTTTGCAACTCATAATTATGCTCTCTGTGCATTATTTCTAGCTGCACAAAAATCGTCGCGGACGTTATTTAATAAATTTCTATTTTGTATCGTTGTGCGTTCCAATTGAAATTGGGGACAATCTTGACCTATTTTTCGTGCGGCCCAAATTAGGGTAATATTCTGTTCTGAGTCTTCTTCATTATTGGTACTGATGACCTGACCTGATTTTGGCCCCTTGTACTCCTAATTAATTTTAGAACACAACTTGCATTTATTTCTAATTAAATTGAGGATACTATTTTAACCAATTCTGAAAATCCCAATTTAATTCCAGTGCCCTGCAAATTGAGCCCATACCAAACTTACAGCGCCCCTGACCCTACAAAACACCGGACACCGAACCGCCCGCCAAATTTTTGTCATTTCATGTGTCTGTGCAAATACCCAAATTTAAGGGGCTAATTTGCACATTTGCATTTTGGTGTTAACACCCATTTGTTTAAACCAATGAGGGAGCCCTATTAATTTTTATTAAACCTCACCCTCATTCCTCCATGAATTATTTTTCTCCATGACCAATCTGGACCACACATTTAAAGGGGGTCAATCCTAACCCTTGATTCCATACACCCTCTCTCCCTATATAATGTCATGTCACATCAAACCCTAATCCCTAGAAAACCTAGGTTTCCCCACCTCCTCACAAGCCCCCACGTTTTCACAAGCTTCCAACGTAGGAAGAAAGCTTCTTCTTCCTT
This sequence comes from Iris macrosiphon, assembly GCA_036927795.1. NCBI lineage: Eukaryota > Viridiplantae > Streptophyta > Magnoliopsida > Asparagales > Iridaceae > Iris > Iris macrosiphon. Next base: position 131,456 of record JAYESA010000304.1, read on the forward strand.
TCTTCTTCTCTTTCTTTTCTTCTTCTCTTCTTCCCTTCTTCTTCTTTTCCTTAGTTTTCTTTGAATTCAAAATGAAAAAAGGGGGGGAAACTGGAAGTACTGTTCACCCTGCTTATCCATCCCCGAGCTCTGATCTTCCCGGCGGCCAGGACGACCCCCTCGCCGGAAAGCCATCCTACCGCCGACCCCGCTCCGACTGAACTCCGGCCCGCTGTACTCCATCTCCACCATCTTCATCATACACAACCACCACACATCCCTCCATCATCATCATCTCCCCTCGCTGCGGTTTCTTCCGGCTCAACTTCGGCCATCTCCGGCACTGTCCCCGCGTCAAGCCGGAACCCCCTCAACTCCGGCACAGCTCGTCACCATCCCCGCTGCAGTCCCGAGCGACCTCGACGTCCCTCCTTCCCACTGTCAACTCCTCTTACTCCGGCGCGGCTCGCCGAGCTCCGCCCACTGCTTCCCCAACCTCCATATCCCTGCGTCAAGCCACCCCGACCCTGCTCAACTCAGGCGACATCAAGCCAGCACCACCAGCATCATCAGTACTCACCCCATCACCACCTTCCTCCCCTTCTCTTTCGACTCCCCTCCGGTCCGGCCGACTTCCTGCGTCCTCGGCCGCTCCCCAACTTCAGCCGACCGGAGCCCCGAGACCCCACCGTGAGTTCCCCGCGGTCCGGCTATCCTCCTCCGACCACTTCACAGCACCACTGTGAGTTTCCTCCTTCCCCTCTTTCCTCTTTCACTAGTTAAATGTATATATAACTAATGTGTATGTTAATGTATATATAACTAATGTATATGTATTTGTATATATTAATTAATGTATAGTATAGTGTATGATTAATATATAATGTATGTATTTGATAAATTAGTATATACGTATTTAAATAATATATGTTGAATATTATATTATATTTTCATATAGAATATGTATATTAAATACGTATTTTGATAGATATATATCTATATATGTATTAGTATTAAATGATATATTTTAGTACGTATTTTAGTACGTATATTTTGTATATGTGTATACACATATATACGTTGATATTTTGGTATATATATGTGTGTAGCATATATATATAATTGTATTTAGTGTATATATATGTACTTTTATACGTATATAGTATAGGTATATTTATTGGTGTATGTATAAATATAATACATGTATATTTTCACTAGTATATATATATAAATATAATTATGTATATATATTCAAAATGTATATATTCTTAAATACTGGTAGTATATATATAATATGTGTTATGTATATTTATAACGTATAAATATATATCTATATACTTCTATTTAGTGTATATACACTTATATGTATTTTGTACAAATTACTGATAGGCTGATATATATATTATATACGTATTACTGGTATACCCATAAATACGTATTAATTTAATTGTGATATGATTATAGGACTGTTGATTTTTCCAGACAATACTCTGGAACAGGACCTCAATAATTACCAGCTAAGGACCCAAGGCAAGTACATTCTCTGATAATTTCCAATTGTTGATAATTCCTATAATGTTCAATAATCTAGAAATGTTATATCTGAATCCTTGACACTGTGCTACACGGACTAGTATAGCTTGGATCTGCAGTCATGAGATGTTACCTTGATTATCGTTTGACATTATACACGACATGTATATTAGACATCGTACATGATAGATTGGACTTGCTCATGTATCGTGACGTGTCATGGTTGGATCCACAGTACTAGTTGGGGGCGGGGAAGTAGCTAGTAAGAAATGTGATCATACCCTTTATGCAAGTATAGAACAATGTAAGTGTTAATCATGCTCTTCACCCATGATTAGCCAGGCCCTATAGCTATCGTACATGTTTCCAAGCCGATCACATTTTGAAACTACTATTTCAAACACTTAGAATAGATTACAGTTTCCTATTTTTAAATCATATACTACATCACCCGTATATGATACTGTACCTTGTTCTTTTCATTTTCATACATGCACTGACTGTATCATATTGCCTATTGCTTGTCTTTTCACATTGCTTGTCTCTTTAATTACCAATGCATTTATTTTACTGTCTTCTCAGTATCTAGCATCATCTGTTTATTACTTTATAGTCCTTATCAATTATATGGAACTGTTATTTGAGATTTGTACTTTGCTCCTTCCTGTCTGGAAATATTTTTCCAGACTATGCCTTAGAGGACCGCTGTCCGACACTTTATGGACCATATGGTGAGTAGCTGCAGCTTGGGCTTGATAGTTTTGTTGTGATTCTGGGAGGTCTAGCCGGAATCACTAATTTTTTGATTAGTTCTTTTAGCAGACTTTTTGGTACCGGATTTGTCTCCGGCATTTTATTGAGACTTGGATATTGTTGAGTTAGATTATTACTTTAGACTTGTGTTGTATTTAATTTTTTGTTCGATATCTTATCGTGCTGTCATCCTGTGATTGAGTATGTATTCATTTTATCTGTGTCATCCGTGCCTCCTTATGGAGATTGGATGCTTGTGTGAGATTGGCTAGATAGTATCAAGACCTTGACAGCGTTCTACCGCCGATGCTGCGGCGTAGGCTGGACGTACCCACGCTCTCGTGCCCCTAAACCGGGTGCGGGTCGTGACACGTTTTTAGTGGTGGCCCATGCAGGTCAGACTTCGTGAGTTGTGCGATGTCGTAGTAGTGTGGCATCCTTGTTATACTACTGCGTGCCTGCGATAGGATCTAGGACATAGGATACTAGGACGAGAGCGAATACTCAATCACAAATCCTTGAGAGATTCCTGGGATGACCCCTGAGAATCTTATTTTTAATTCCAATTTAAAATCAATCCCTTGTTCCGTCCATTCTCACTTGTTGATTGTTGATTAGTTATTAAGTTAAGATCTTGGGTTCATTATAGGGTTTGATTTCGTATCAAGATGAATTTGCAGACTGATTTATGGTATTATCTGATGACGCACGTCGATGAGGACAGCGAGGAAGATTAACACTAGGACTATTGGATTACTAGATATGGATTTAAATTATAATTTGAAGATTGAAAATGAATTGCATTTTTTGAATTTTGAGAAGTTGAGATATTATGTTATTAAAATTTTATTTGGAGGATTCGGATTCGATTTAATGAACATAGACAAAACTGTAAAGATTTTTAGTGATTAAGTTTTTATTTCAATATTTAAATAATTAACCTTGAGGAAAGTATATGCATTTTACTTAAAATTTATTCGAGGAGTTAGTTTCGAGGACTTTGTTTGGAGGATAAAATCTTATAGTGAGAGATATATTAGTATATAAGATGCATGTGTAAGGATCTGTTGGCTAGAACATGATTGAGATTACGCTGCCAACTGGCTTAGGTGTTCCTCTAGGATTGTATTGGAGAGAGAGCAGTACTTAGTATAGTGTGCTAAAATTGATATGCACTTGAGTGATAGGAATAACTAGTATCAGCGATTGCAGTAGGTAAGGAAGCTAGCAGTGAGTGTGCTTGTGATAGAACTGTGGTACTTAGAGGGATAGAGGTATCAGACCAAGGATGTATCTTTGACCTGTGCAATCACAACTAGGATTTTTCCTTTCAATCTATTATCTTGAATGTTGCTCTTTAGAACTGTACTGTCCTTCCTTGATGATATCGCATTTTGCCTAAATTGATTCATTGGGATCTGTCTTCAGGATGTTGCCCTAAGTCCAGTTTTTCATTTTACACCCAAAAATATTATTTCCATAATATTTTAATATTGTTTAATATCAATTAAAAATCATTGAATAATTAAAACCCTATTTTTAAATTATAGAAAATTCCCAGAAAATTCCAGAAAATTGTGAAAAATCCAGTTTTTAAAATTTTAAAAAATCAGGGGGTTTACAATCTACCCCCCTTAAGAGGATTGCGTCCTCGCAATCAAAGGATAACCGGTCAACAGAGATGACGCGGTCGCAAGCATCGTTCGAAAAACACATCGCAAGATACTTAGGGAAGTACCGTTTCCCTAAAAATGAAAGTTATGCACTTTCCAGAGAAATTCTAGTTAAAGCAAGAAAATTACAACTTTTATGAAAACCAGGTTTATTATTAACAAGTTGCAAATTACTAGGTTGGGGCTGAGGTCACGAACCAATGGGCACGAGCTACACAACACTAGAAACGGATAACTACGACTCACTTACGCGCATTGGCTACTCCACGAGTCTGCGCGTTCTCCACGGTCATTGTCAGGGCTTGCTCGCGTTCTTGCAGTCGATTCTTCTGCTGTTGAGCCTGCTGGAAGAGTAGTTCCTGGGGTATCAAGGGTGGCCTTGGCTGATACCCCGCTGGTGGTAGGACTTCTTGAACTTCCGCTTGCGGTGCTCCCAATGCTGGATAGGTTGGCCTTGCTTGCGGGTTACCCTTTGGTGCTCTGTCTCGTCGCTCAGGGCATTCCTTTAGTAAATGCTGACTGGATCCGCAGACTATGCATAATCTCTTTTTTCGTCTGCACTCGTCTTCAGTATGGCCTCGCTTGCGACAATATGGACAAACAGGTATTGTCTGCAGAGATGCTTCTGGTGGCTGGTGTACGTGGGGTCTTTTTGCAACTTCTTCTTGTGGTGCTGAAGTGGAAGTCCGTTTCAGACTAGTCTCTCTCCTGATGACGCGCTCAATGCGTCGAGCTACAGCAAGGACGTCCGAATACGAAGTAGGTTCAACGGATCCAATTAGTTTCTGTAGCTCAATGTTTAGCCCGTCGAAGAATTTCTCAGCCTTCTCTTCTTCTGTCGGGATCAATGTTGGAGCGAAGCGACTTAGTCGAATGAACTCAGCGTTGTACTCTTCCACCGTCTTAGTATCCTGAGTGAGGTGATTAAACTTGTCCCGAAGTTCTGATCGAGCGATAGCTGGAATGTACATCTCCTGAAAGAGTCTAGAGAACTCTTCCCAAGTGGCTCGGTCTGGTCCGAGCCGTGCTTCCTCAGATAGCCACCAGTGATGTGCATTGTCCGTCAACTGCATCCTGACGGCAGTCATCCAACGTTCCTTTGGAAGTTCAGCTGCTTCTAGTTGATGTTGAGTGTTGGTGAGCCACTCATGAACTTCAGTGGGCTCTTCCTTGCCTGGGAAGGTACGGGGCTTCAGCTGGCGAAAGTCGGTGATAGAGCCCGTCGTTGGCCGTCGAGTTGGTAGGTTGGCCTGCTCCAGTGCAGTTATTAGGCTGCGACTCAAAGCCTCTTGTTGAGCTTGCATTATTGCATAGACCATTTAAAACATCTGCTGTCCGTCCATGGCCTGCCCTGGTGGAATTACGGGCATTGATGGAGTAACTGGCGTCGTTGGTGGAATGTTATCTTGCTGGATTCTCGAGGCATGCTGTTGAGCTGACTGTCCTTTATCTACTGGTGTTACTTCATCTTCGTTGGTTACCTCAGCAACTCGTGGTGACGTTAGGGGAGTCTCGTCGTTTGCTCGTGAATCCATAACCCTGCAACCAAAATAAACAATAAGAGGCGCACAGGAATCAAGGCAGGATGCAAGTCAAGGAATTAATTCGAGGTCGATATGGATATCAAGAACGTTTCAAGCAAGTGGATGAGATCCTAAAAGCTTATCCTATTTTATTGCAGGCCTGTTCGGTCCCTAAGTTGAAACCAAACAAATTAGTCGTAGACCTGCATGGGCCACCACAAAAACCATGTCACGCCCCAGTCCCAAAATGACGAGGGACAGGGCACGTGGCAATGGCCAAAAGCACGCACCGATGGATCCATTAAATTGGGTAGTCCATCGGTGCGTGCTGCTGGCCATTGCCACGTGCCCTGTCCCTCGTCATTTTGGGACTGGGGCGTGACATGGTTTTTGATTGTAAACCCCCTGATTTTTACAAAATTTTAAAAACTGGATTTTTCACAATTTTCTGGAATTTTCTGGAAATTTTCTGTAATTTAAAAACAGGGTTTTAATTATTCAATGATTTTTTAATGATAATAAGTGATATTAAAATCTTATGAAAATAATATTTTTGGATGTAAAATGAAAAACTGGACTTAGGGCAATTTTTCTGGAATTTATTGGGCCTCAGACCTATTTTTAAATGCCTATAAAGTATTTATTTAATTAAATAATTAATTATTAATTATTTACTTATTATTATTATTATTATTTTTATTATTATTATTAATAATAAAAAGCCCAGAGCCCGGCCCGGCCCATTGGGCCCGAGCCCGGCCCAGCCCCTAGCGGGTCGGGTCGGATCCGCCAGACCCGACCCGGACCCGCTACCAGACCCGGCCACCCAGTCCCCCCCCCCAGCCCGAGTCCACCGCCGCGTCGGCCGGCCCGCTCCGCCCGCTCGGCCACGCACCGCCTTCTCCGCAACTTACCCCGCCCATCCCGGCCACCCCCTCGGCCACGACCCCCTACCAGCCCCCTTTTAAAACCCTCCCCGACGAGCCCCCACCGCCTCAGGCCCTCCACCGTCAGCCACTCCACCACCACGCCGCCACCGCCTCCCCGCCGCGCCGCTGCCAGCGCCTCCAGCCGCCGCAGAGCTCCGCCCACCTTTCTCCTCCTCCTTCCTCTTCCTCCTCTCCGGCCACTCGAGGCCACCGCCTCCCCGCCGCGCCGCTGCCAGCGCCTCCAGCCGCCGCAGAGCTCCGCCCACCTTTCTCCTCCTCCTTCCTCTTCCTCCTCTCCGGCCACTCGAGGCCACCGCAGAAGCGCCCCCAACCGCGCCGCCTCCGACGAGCCCGGCCGTGCCCGACGACAGCAGCGCCGTCCCCTCTGCCTCCGTCTGGCTGCAGAGCGTCGTCCCCGCCGCCGGCCGACTCCCCAAACCCTAGCCCTACTTCTGGCCCTGTATCCGACACGTGTCGGACACGTGTCGGACACAACTCGAACCCCGGTTTTTCGGGTCCCCTTCGGGTACTTGTAACTTTTTGCTCGTAGCTCCGTTTTCGATTCCGCAAATTGCGTCGCGAAGCCTGTATGACCCTCTCGGTGCCCGGACAAACCGTTCGGGGCATCGCGTCCTGTGGTGATCCCACACCGCGATCCAAAAACAGGAAAAACCCAGACCCTATTTCACCCCGGAACTGAGTACGCTCCGCCAAACGGGACGACTTGGTCGCGTGCGGCCTTCACAAATACGTGCGCCTCGTCGATACGGACGTGTGGGACTTCGCGGAAGCTGATTCGGGTGTGCGTGCACACCGGAATCAACGCGTATCCGCAGACATCGCCCCGTATCCGCCTTTTCTGCAATTCACCCTAACTTCGTGCACACACGTCGGATCGAGACGAAACTTGCGCCATCGGACTCGTAGCTATACGCTGGTCCTGTGGGTCAAGTTTGGTTCGATTCTGAGAACGTTGACGAAATCGAGTGTCGTGGGCCCCACAGGCCCCGCTCGACGGGCGATTTTGTGATCGGCTTATCGAAATTCAATTCTGAAAGTTCTGTTGGGTTCGTATCAGCGTTCCTGACCTGTTGACACTAAGTTTGGTGAATTTGGAGACCGTTGACCCTGACGCGCTTTTCGGTGCAAAGCGGGCCCACCGGTAGACCCCGTTTTGGCCTGAAACTGCCGTTTTTGCCCTTGTCTCCAAATTGGACTCAAGGACAGGCATTTCTAGCTGATTGATATTTTCTGGATCTGATGGTGATATTTGTTTCAGCAACCGGAGTACCGTCTGCAAATCCAACTGAAGTCAGAACCGCAAACATAGCCGGGACCACAGGCAAGTGTACCTTGCCAAACCCTGCAGCTTGCTATTTATTTCTGGACTTAATTATGCTTTAGTGGGCAAGTAAAGCTTGCCAATTCTCAGTAATCCTTGACATAGTATTTTACTTGAATTCATTAATTGTAACTTGTTTAAACTGCTTAACCTAGGAAGCGGGTGACGTGCTTAGTGTCCGATCATAGTCGGGTGCCAACTCCGTACGCGAAGTTGTGTAACGTCACATAGACATGGATAACGAGACCCGATAATATTCGTACTTGTCTTATCAAGTAGCCCAGAACCCAGGACACTTGACACTATTCATGAGACAGAGTCTTCCTGAGACATTCATGGTGATTCTGTATAGGATACAGGACTTGACAGAGATATGTTATAGACATTATGACTTGCTGCATTAGCTATAATCCCGCTGACATGGGCATGAGACGTTATGGTCATGATATGCGAGATTACATTGGGTGGGGAGAGACACACAGGCTACAGGTTGATTTTATATTATGCCGGCGTCGTAGTCTCCCATTGAGCTAGACAACTACATGATATCACTGCTACCGGCTCCCCGACACAGAGCTTGTAGTAGTTTCAGCCTGAGTTTCTTGTGCTGCTCTCATGTTGCATTTATCACTTAGCTGGTTTACATAGTTTACCCTGCTGTTTCATTTATTGCTGCACTGATATTCATTTTGGCTTGAGTTATCTTGTACCTTGCTATGTCCCCTGAGGACCTGGATTTGGATGATGTCCCCAGGTATAGCCGAGGAGTTCCATCCAGAGATACACCGTACAGGAGCACTTCCAGGAGCTGTACCAGGACCCGAGGACGAGATCGTACCAGAGGACTTCTCCTGAGCAGTGGCTGTATGTAGTCAGTTATTTCCATTTCCAGTTGTTCATTTCCTGTCTATTTGCATTATTGTACCAGACATATTCTCGGATTGTTTCCCGAGGAATTTATTGAGATTTGACAGTTATTTCTATTTTGCATTACTCTATCTTTAAACTGTGATTATCTGTTGTGGATGAGAATAGAATCAACCCGTGACTTGTAACAAATGCCCTAATTCCTGTTAGACTACAGCTTAAGCATGCCCTGATGGATCCATTAAATTGGGTTGTCCATCGGTGCGTGCTGCTGGCCATTGCCACGTGCTCAGTCCCTCGTCATTTTGGGACTGGGGCGTGACATGGTTTTTGTGATGGCCCATGCAGGTCAACGACTAAATTGTTCGGTTTCAACTTAGGGACCGAACAGGCCTGCAATAAAATAGGATAAGTTTTTAGGATCTCATCCACTTGCTTGAAACGTTCTTGATATCCATATCGACTTCGAATTAATTCCTTGACTTGCATCCTGCCTCGATTCCTGTGCGCCTCTTATCGTTTATTTTGTTGCAGGGTTATGGATTCACGAGCAAACGACGAGACTCCCATAACGTCACCACAAGATGCTGAGGTAACCAACGAAGATGAAGTAACACCAGTAGATGAAGGACAATCAGCTCAACAACATGGCCCGAGAATCCAGCAAGATGACATTCCACCAACGACGCCAGTTACTCCATCAATGCCCGTAATTCCACCAGGGCAGGCCATGGACGGACAACAGATGTTTCAAATGGTCTATGCAATAATGCAAGCTCAACAAGAGGCTTTGAGTCGCAGCCTAGTAACTGCACTGGAGCAGGCCAACCTACCAGCTCGACGGCCAACGACGGGCTCTATCACCGACTTTCGCCAGCTGAAGCCCCGTACCTTCTCAGGCAAGGAAGAGCCCACTGAAGTTCATGAGTGGCTCACCAACACTCAACATCAATTAGAAGCAGCTGAGCTTCCAAAGGAACGTTGGATGACTGCCGTCAGAATGCAGTTGACGGACAATGCACATCACTGGTGGCTATCTGAGGAAGCACGGCTCGGACCAGACCAAGTCACTTGGGAAGAGTTCTCTAGACTCTTTCAGGAGATGAACATTCCAGCTATCGCTCGATCAGAACTTCGGGACAAGTTTAATCACCTCACTCAGGATACTAAGACGGTGGAAGAATACAACGCTGAGTTCATTCGTCTATGTCGCTTCGCCCCAACATTGATCCCGACAGAAGAAGAGAAAGCTGAGAAATTCTTCGACGGACTAAACATCGAGCTACAGAAACTAATTGGATCCGTTGCACCTACTTCGTACTCGGACGTCCTTGCTGCAGCGCGACGCATTGAGCGCGTCATCAGGAGAGAGACTAGTCTGAAACGGACTTCCACTTCAGCACTACAAGAAGAAGTTGTAAAAAGACCTCACGTACACCAGCCACCAGAAGCATCTCCACAGGCAATACCTGTTTGCCCATATTGTCACCGGCGAGGTCATATGGAAAACAAGTGCAGACGGAAAATGAGGTTATGTTTGGCTTGCGGATCCCGTCAGCATTTACTGAGGGAATGTCCTGAGCGTCGAGAAGAAGCACCAAGGGTAAACCAACGAGCGTTACCAGTACCGATGTAACGCCCCGCTCCAATCGGTTACTTAAGAAACACTACGCTGCTTCGACTCGGTTGAGAATCGAGTCTCGGGAAAACCTTACCGCCAAATCAACACGGACGAAGTGCAACGAACCCTTCGAATTAATCGAACGGCTTCTATTGAAATAAGTCCAAGAGTTTTGTTGATTGCTTTGCTTCTTGGTTTTGTGTTGCTTTGTGTTTTGAGTTGCTTTCGATGACTTGGTTTTCATGATTTCGCTTTCTCGCTTGCGCGTTCTTTCGAATCGTAAGGGAAAGAGATTGAAGTATGCTAACCAAGTATTGTTGCATTTTCAGGACGCATAACCAAAGAGTGAACGTCGCTTAAGGATTCCCCATCCTCTCGTTCGATTCTTCGGTGAGTGGCTTAGGCCCTTCGATGAATCTTTCAGTTCACATGCCTAATGAAAAGAATCTCTAGTTCACTAAATGTTGCCTCACTAAAAAGATAAGCTAAAGAAATGAACTGCATGCTTAAAGTATTAGAATTATGCTTTTTCTATCAATTATGTTGCATGTTCTTTGCCCCTATGCTGCTCGACCCGATTTATGGCAAGTCCCTGTGTTTCCAATGTGTTATGTGGGAAAAGAATAAGAGATGGAAATTGTGTGTTCGTTTCTTTGAGCTGTGCATTGTAGTGTTATATCTGTTAGATGTTTAATATCATGCATTGGTCTCGGACAACTTGTGCACAAGGTCTCGTCTCTCGAACGGTTCTTGGGGCACTGGGAATCGTTCGGTCCGGAAGAGATTTTCGGATCGCCCTGAGGTATACGGCCCGTAAGGGGGTCTAGTGGGGCGATATGTCTATTAGTGTTGTGCGGAACCCATGAGTCACAGCTGCTAGCACTCGGGTGTGTTGGTGAAGAGCTGAACCTTGGGTCACAGCTGCCGACACCCGCGCGTGCCAGTGAAGAGCTGAACCTTGGGCGACCGCTGCTAATCATGGGCTACCCATGGACCATCAGTTAGTTAGGAAGCATGCTAGGTTTACCTTCTTGCATACCTAACACTTGATGCCTATGTTCATTCATAAGTTATTCATATGCAAATTGTGGCTAACTTGTGTGTCTGCTGTAGGGATAACCGCTCGGCCGTGGGTAAGAATTATCATAATACATATGCTATATCGTCTATGTTTCCTTGCATAATTGTTAAAAAGAAACTAGACAACGAGAAAGATCACCTAATAATGCTAGCTTCATATGCTTACTTAGTGTGGATTTCTAAGGTGAGTTTGGCCACGGTCGCTCACCAGTACATGTGGTAGTACTGACCCACGTTTGTGGGCAAATATCCAGGTACTGGAAGCGAGAGCTTGGCTAGCATCTTGAACCGGAATCAGTGTGTGCGCACTCTTCCATAGGACTGTGTTCGTGCTGCTTCCTCCGTCGCCTTCCTCTCCAGTGGGCTACTTCCTCTTCTGCTAGATGTTTTGCTATTTTGGTCCTACTACAAGGACATAATGTAATGGGCGTTGTGGCTAGTTTTGGGAATGTGAAAAGAGTTGTAAGCCTTCTAAGGCATATTTTGTAACTCAGCCAAGCAAACACTTTGTAATCCAAATCTTCAGTATTCAATAAAAAGCAAGTATTTTGTGTGCTATCAAATGTGTTCAACTTTGGTTCTCTGGGTTTTACTCTGTGCCTATATATGTTTATTTGTGTCTTGTGCAGGTACGTTGCCTGGTGCAAGCGCAACTTAGGCTTGCACGGCATCGCGCCCAAGCCAGGACGAACGGTTCCGTAGGGACCAAGCGAGGACGATCGGCCCCTACGGGATCGGGGCGCGACAGGAGGTATCAGAGCATGGCTTTACGTCCTTGGCCTCTTCAAACATCGTTTTCGAAAATGATATAAGTTTTCAAGCGATTTCAAAAGTCCTGAATTTCGAAAATAGATTTCAAATCTATAAGAAGTAAATCGAGAGTATGAAAGGTCCCTAAGAGTATGAAAACCCAACGTCCCATGCAATAAGTCCATAATACGTTATGAGACTAATGCAAGCTACTTTCTTTTGCAGCAAAGATGACAAAAACAGGTGCTGGTAACCCTGAGACATCGCGCGCAACGAGCGTGAGCGATGATCAAATGGATAGACTGATTGCAATGTTACAGAATCAGAATGATCGCCATGCTGCACAACAAGAACGATTTGAGGCTTAGCAGCAACGAGCTGATGCTAGAGCCTCAGCACAGCAGCAGCAGCTTGAGTCTCTGGCTCAGATAGTGACAACACTAGTAGCACACAGTGGTGCATCCGGAACTGCTGCAACACCTGTGACTGCCCCGACCATGCCTCTTGGAGTAGGAGTAGCAGAAACTAACGAGCCTCATCGTGCGGCCGGGAAGTCTACCTTCAAAGGTGCTGAGTTTCTAAAGTTGAACCCTCCGGAGTTTGAAGGCAGAACCACGCCGGATAAGGTGATGGACTGGATCGCAAAGATGGAGAGCTTGTTTAGCTTTGCTTCAATACCTGCGAACAAGAGGGTGGCGTGTGCAGATATGCAACTGCGGTTACGTGCACACGACTGGTGGGAAGTGAAGAAAGCAGAACAAGCCACCAAGCATCAGGATGGTAGGATCACTTGGGGAATGTTCAAGGAAGCATTCCTTGCACATTACCTCCCGCCAGCTGTCAGACAGAGAAAGGAAGACGAGTTTACCGAACTTAAGCAAGGGAGCATGTCCGTCAAAGATTATGAGTCAGAATTCTCCAAGCTTGCTAAGTTCGCTAGCTCGATGATTCCTGATGAGGGAGCCCGCACACATCAGTTCATAAAAGGCTTAAACGATAATCTGAGGAAAGATGTCATGAACCGGGAGTGCAAAACCTACATACAAGCCTTTGAGGCAGCCGTTCAGAATGAGCAGTTCACTCCGCAAAGTGTTCAAGAAAAGGCACTGGCTCCTCGAAACCCTCCTGCTAAAAGATACCACAATGGTGAAAAGAAGGCCGAAACAGAGAAACCGGCCGACGCAAATGAGAACCGCAGAAAAGTGTGCAGCTTTTGTGGCCGTCAGGGTCACACCAGAGAAACATGTCGTCACATTACCAAGGCATGCTTTAAGTGTGGAAAGTTAGACCATATGATCCGTGATTGCCCAATCATTAAGGCCTTGGAGGCAGATGGGACTGAGACTCATGCTCCTCCAGTTCCTGCTCAGGAACCAACTGATCAGACTAGGAGGCCGAGAGTTTATCAGTTGAATATTGAGCGTGATGAAAGTGGACACGATGTTGGTGAGTCTGATTCCTTTGATCTCTTGATGCCTCGTATATCGTCTCCTTGATTTCTTAAGTTTCGTGGACGAAACTTCTTCTCAGTGGGGTAGTATGTAACGCCCCGCTCTAATCGGTTACTTAAGAAATACTACGCTGCTTCGACTCGGTTGAGAATCGAGTCTCGGGGAAACCTTACCGCCAAATCAACACGGACGAAGTGCAACGAACCCTTCGAATTAATCGAACGGCTTCTATTGAAATAAGTCCAAGAGTTTTGTTGATTGCTTTGCTTCTTGGTTTTGTGTTGCTTTGTGTTTTGAGTTGCTTTCGATGACTTGGTTTTCATGATTTCGCTTTCTCGCTTGCGCGTTCTTTCGAATCGTAAGGGAAAGAGATTGAAGTATGCTAACCAAGTATTGTTGCATTTTCAGGACGCATAACCAAAGAGTGAACGTCGCTTAAGGATTCCCCATCCTCTCGTTCGATTCTTCGGTGAGTGGCTTAGGCCCTTCGATGAATCTTTCAGTTCACATGCCTAATGAAAAGAATCTCTAGTTCACTAAATGTTGCCTCACTAAAAAGATAAGCTAAAGAAATGAACTGCATGCTTAAAGTATTAGAATTATGCTTTTGCTATCAATTATGTTGCATGTTCTTTGCCCCTATGCTGCTCGACCCGATTTATGGCAAGTCCCTGTGTTTCGAATGTGTTATGTGGGAAAAGAATAAGAGATGGAAATTGTGTGTTCGTTTCTTTGAGCTGTGCATTGTAGTGTTATATCTGTTAGATGTTTCATATCATGCATTGGTCTCGGACAACTTGTGCACAAGGTCTCGTCTCTCGAACGGTTCTTGGGGCACTGGGAATCGTTCGGTCCGGAAGAGATTTTCGGATCGCCCTGAGGTATACGGCCCGTAAGGGGGTCTAGTGGGGCGATATGTCTATTAGTGTTGTGCGGAACCCATGAGTCACAGCTGCTAGCACTCGGGTGTGTTGGTGAAGAGCTGAACCTTGGGTCACAGCTGCCGACACCCGCGCGTGCCAGTGAAGAGCTGAACCTTGGGCGACCGCTGCTAATCATGGGCTACCCATGGACCATCACTTAGTTAGGAAGCATGCTAGGTTTACCTTCTTGCATACCTAACACTTGATGCCTATGTTCATTCATAAGTTATTCATATGCAAATTGTGGCTAACTTGTGTGTCTGCTGCAGGGATAACCGCTCGGCCGTGGGTAAGAATTATCATAATACATATGCTATATCGTCTATGTTTCCTTGCATAATTGTTAAAAAGAAACTAGACAACGAGAAAGATCACCTAATAATGCTAGCTTCATATGCTTACTTAGTGTGGATTTCTAAGGTGAGTTTGGCCACGGTCGCTCACCAGTACATGTGGTAGTACTGACCCACGTTTGTGGGCAAATATCCAGGTACTGGAAGCGAGAGCTTGGCTAGCATCTTGAACCTGAATCAGTGTGTGCGCACCCTTCCATAGGACTGTGTTCGTGCTGCTTCCTCCGTCGCCTTCCTCTCCAGTGGGCTACTTCCTCTTCTGCTAGATGTTTTGCTATTTTGGTTCTACTACAAGGACATAATGTAATGGGCATTGTGGCTAGTTTTGGGAATGTGAAAAGAGTTGTAAGTCTTCTAAGGCATATTTTGTAACTCAGCCAAGCAAACACTTTGTAATCCAAATCTTCAGTATTCAATAAAAAGCAAGTATTTTGTGTGCTATCAAATGTGTTCAACTTTGGTTCTCTGCGTTTTACTCTGTGCCTATATATGTTTATTTGTGTCTTGTGCAGGTACGTTGCCTGGTGCAAGCGCAACTTAGGCTTGCACGGCATCGCGCCCAAGCCAGGACGAACGGTTCCGTAGGGACCAAGCGAGGACGATCGGCCCCTACGGGATCGGGGTATTTATTTAATTAAATAATTAATTATTAATTATTTACTTATTATTATTATTATTATTTTTTTTATTATTATTATTAATAATAAAAAGCCCAGAGCCCGGCCCGGCCCATTGGGCCCGAGCCCGGCCCAGCCCCTAGCGGGTCGGGTCGGATCCGCCAGACCCGACCCGGACCCGCTACCCGACCCGGCCACCCAGTCTCCCCCCCCAGCCCGAGTCCACCGCCGCGTCGGCCGGCCCGCTCCGCCCGCTCGGCCACGCACCGCCTTTTCCGCAACCGACCCCGCCCATCCCGCCACCCCCTCGGCCACGACCCCCTCCCAGCCCCCTTTTAAAACCCTCCCCGACGAGCCCCCACCGCCTCAGGCCCTCCACCGTCAGCCACTCCACCACCACGCCGCCACCGCCTCCCCGCCGCGCTGCTGCCAGCGCCTCCAGCCGCCGCAGAGCTCCGCCCACCTTTCTCCTCCTCCTTCCTCTTCCTCCTCTCCGGCCACTCGAGGCCACCGCAGCAGCGCCCCCAGCCGCGCCGCCTCCGACGAGCCCGGCCGTGCCCGACGACAGCAGCGCTGTCCCCTCCGCCTCCGTCTGGCCGCAGAGCGTCGTCCCCGCCGCCGGCCGACTCCCCAAACCCTAGCCCTACTTCTGGCCCTGTATCCGACACGTGTCGGACACGTGTCGGACACAACTCGAACCCCGGTTTTTCGGGTCCCCTTCAGGTACTTGTAACTTTTTGCTCGTAGCTCCGTTTTCGATTCTGCAAATTGCGTCGCGAAGCCTGTATGACCCTCTCGGTGCCCGGACACACCGTTCGGGGCATCGCGTCCTGTGGTGATCGCACACCGCGATCCAAAAATAGGAAAAACCTAGACCCTGTTTCACCCCGGAACTGAGTACGCCCCGCCAAACGGGACGACTTGGTCGCGTGCGGTCTTCACAGATACGTGCGCCTCGTCGATACGGACGTATGGGATTTCGCGGAAGCTGATTCGGGTGTGCGTGCACACCGGAATCAACGCGTATCCGCGGACATCGACCCGTATCCGCCTTTTCTGCAATTCACCCTAACTTCGTGCACACACGTCGGATCGAGACGAAACTTACGCCATCGGACTCGTAGCGATACGCTGGTCCTGTGGGTCAAGTTTGGTTCGATTCTGAGAACGTTGACGAAATCGAGTGTCGTGGGCCCTACAGGCCCTGCTCGACGGGCGATTTTGTGATCGGCTCATCGGAATTCAATTCTGAAAGTTTCGTTGGGTTCGTATCAGCGTTCCTGACCTATTGACACTAAGTTTGGTGAATTTGGAGACCGTTGACCCTGACGCGCTTTTCGGTGCAAAGCGGGCCCACTGGTGGACCCTGTTTTGGCCCAAAACTGCCGTTTTTGTCCTTGTCTCCAAATTGGACTCAAGGACAGGCGTTTCTAGCTGATTGATATTTTCTGGATCTGATGGTGATGTTTGTTTCAGCAACCGGAGTACCGCCTGCAAATACAACTGAAGTCAGAACCGCAAACATAGCCGGGACCACAGGCAAGTGTACCTTGCCAAACCCTGCAGCTTGCTATTTATTTCTGGACTTAATTATGCTTTAGTGGGCAAGTAAAGCTTGCCAATTCTCAGTAATCCTTGACATAGTATTTTACTTGAATTCATTAATTGTAACTTGTTTAAACTGCTTAACCTAGGAAGCGGGTGACGTGCTTAGTGTCCGATCATAGTCGGGTGCCAACTCCGTACGCGAAGTTGTGTAACGTCACATAGACATGGATAACGAGACCCGATAATGTTCGTACTTGTCTTATCAAGTATCCCAGAACCCAGGACACTTGACACTATTCATGAGACAGAGTCTTCCTGAGACATTCATGGTGATTCTGTATAGGATACAGGACTTGACAGAGATATGTTATAGACATTATGACTTGCTGCATTAGCTATAATCCCGCTGACATGGGCATGAGACGTTATGGTCATGATATGCGAGATTACATTGGGTGGGGAGAGACACACAGGCTACAGGTTGATTTTATATTATGCCGGCGTCGTAGTCTCCCATTGAGCTAGACAACTACATGATATCACTGCTACCGGCTCCCCGACACAGAGCTTGTAGTAGTTTCAGCCTGAGTTTCTTGTGCTGCTCTCATGTTGCATTTATCACTTAGCTGGTTTACATAGTTTACCCTGCTGTTTCATTTATTGCTGCACTGATATTCATTTTGGCTTGAGTTATCTTGTACCTTGCTATGTCCCCTGAGGACCTGGATTTGGATGATGTCCCCAGGTATAGCCGAGGAGATCCATCCAGAGATACACCGTACAGGAGCACTTCCTGGTTCGGTCGGGCGGACCCGACCCGACCCGATAGACCAACGGGCTGGGCCTAGGTTTAGGGCCGGACTAGATTGGGCTGGGCTGGGCTGAATTTGGGTTGGGCCGGTTTAACAAAAAAAAAAATAATAATAATAATAATAATAACAATATTTAATTAATAAATAAACCACGTGGCAATGGCAATGGCCAGCAGCAATGGCCTTCTTCACGCCCCAGTCCCAAAATGACGAGGGACTGAGCACGTGGCAATGGCCAGCAGCACGCACCGATGGCCAACCCAATTTAATGGATCCATCAGGGCATGCTTAAGCTGTAGTCTAACAGGAATTAGGGCATTTGTTACAAGTCACGGGTTGATTCTATTCTCATCCACAATAGATAATCACAGTTTAAAGACAGAGTAATGCAAAATAGAAATAACTGTCAAATCTCAATAAATTCCTCGGGAAACAATCCGAGAATATGTCTGGTACAACAATGCAAATAGACAGGAAATGAACAACTGGAAATGGAAATAACTGACTACATACAGCCACTGCTCATGAGAAGTCCTCTGGTACGATCTCGTCCTCGGGTATCTCTGGTACAGCTCCTGGAAGTGCTCCTGTACGGTGTATCTCTGGATGGATCTCCTCGGCTATACCTGGGGACATCATCCATATCCAGGTCCTCCGGGGACATAGCAAGGTACAAGATATCTCAAGCCAAATAAATAAGCAGTGCAGTAATAAATAAGCAATAGGGTGAACTATATAACCAGCTAAGTGATATGCAGTATGAGAGAAGCACAGGAACTCAGGCTGAAACTACTACAAGCTCTGTGTCGGGGAGCCGGTAGCAGTGATATCATGTAGTTGTCTAGCTCAATGGGAGACTACGACGCCGGCATAATATAAAATCAACCTGTAGCCTGTGTGTCTCTCCCCACCCCATGTAATCACGCAAATCATGACCATAACGTCTCATGCCTATGTCAGCGGGATTATAGCTAATGCAGCAAGTCATAATGTCTATAACATATCTCTGTCAAGTCCTGTATCCTATGCAGAATTACCTTGAATGTCTCAGGAAGACTCTGTCTCATGAATAGTGTCAAGTGTCCTGGGTTCTGGGGTACTTGATAAGACAAGTACGAACATTATCGGGTCTCGATATCCATGTCTATGTGACGTTACACAACTCCGCGTACGGAGTTGGCACCCGACTATGATCGGACACTAAGCACGTCACCCGTTTCCTAGGTTAAGCAGTTAAACAGGTTTACATTTAATGAAATCAAGTAAAATACTATATCAAGAATTATTGAGAATTGGCAAGCTTTACTTGCCCACTAATGCATAATTAAGTCCAGAAATAAATAGCAAGCTGCAGGGTTTGGCAAGGTACACTTGCCTGTGGTTCCGGCTATGTTTGCAGTTCTGACTTCGGCGGGAATTGCAGGCGGTACTCCGGTTGCTGAAACAAACATCACCATCAGATCCAGAAAATATCAATCAGCTAGAAATGCCTGTCCTTGGGTCCAATTTGGAGACAAGGGCAGAAACGGCAGTTTCGGGTCAAAACGGGGTCCACATGTGGGCCCGCTTTGCACCGGAAAATGTGTCAGGGTCAACAGTCTCCAAATTCACCAAACTTAGTGTCAACAGGTCAGGAACGCTGATACGAACCCAAAAGAACTTTCAGAATTGAATTCCGATGAGCCGATCACAAAATCGCCCGTCGAGCGGGGCCTGTGGGGCCCACGACACGCGATTTTGTCAACGTTCTCAGAATCGCACCAAACTTGACCCACAGGACCAGCATATCGCTACGAGTCTGATGGCGCAAGTTTCGTCTCGATCCGACGTGTGTACACAAAGTTAGGTCAAAATACAAAAAAGTCGGATACGGGGCGATGTCCGCGGATACGCGTTGATTCCGGTGTGCACGCACACCCGAATCAGCTTCTGCGAAATCCCACACGTCCGTATCGACGACGCGCACGTATCCGTAAAGACAGTACGCGACCAAGTCGTCCCGTTTGGCGGGGCGTACCCAGTTCCGGGGTGAAACAGGGTCTGGTTTTTTTCCTGTTTTTGGATCGCGGTGTGCGATCACCACAGGACGCGATGCCCCGAACGGTTTGTCCGGGCACCGAGAGGGTCATACAGGCTTCGCAACGCAATTTGCGGAATCAAAAACAGAGCTACGAGGCGAAAGTTACACGCACCTGAAGGGGACCCGAAAATCAGGGTCAAACCGTGTCCGACACGTGTCCGACACGTGTCCGACACGTGTCCGACACGTGTCCGACACGTGTCGGATTCGGGAATAAAATTAGGGTTAGGGCTTGGGTACGCTGGCCGAGCTCCGGCGGAGGGCGGCCGGGTTGTGGCGGCTCAGGCGAGGGGCGGCAACGTCGGCGGAGCACGGCGCGGGGCTGAGCAGCCGGAGGCGGCGCTGTCGTTGGCTGCTGCTGTTGGAGGGTGTCGACGAGCGGGGAGGAGGAGGAGAAGAGGGAGGGGCTGGCCGCGGTGGCGGTCGACGGAGGAGTAGGGCCGGCGGCGTCATGGCGGTGGGGAGCGGTGGCTGAGGGGGTTCGACGGCGGGGGATTGGCCGGAGGAGGAAGGGGGCTGAGGGTTTAAATAGGGGGAGGAGCGAGGCGAGGGGACCGGGTGAGGCGGAGGGGAGTTGTCGTCGTGGCGGGGAGCGCGGAGGGGAGGCCGGAGGATGCGGGCGGGGCGCGTGGCCGGAAGACGCGGGCTTCCGCCGGAGAATGCGGGCGGCGCGGGTTCGTGCGGGGGTGGGAGAAGCGGGTCGCGGGTCGGGCGGGTTCGGTCGGGCGGACCCGACCCGACCCGATAGACCAACGGGCTGGGCCTAGGTTTAGGGCCGGATTAGATTGGGCTGGGCTGGGCTGAATTTGGGTTGGGCGGGTTTAACAAAAAAAAAAAAAAAAAAAAAAATAATAATAATAATAATAACAATATTTAATTAATAAATAATTAAATAATTAAATAAATAGATTTTAGGTGTTTAAAAAATAGATCCGGGGTCCAATAAATTCCAGAAAAATTGCCCTAAGTCCAGTTTTTCATTTTACACCCAAAAATATTATTTCCATAATATTTTAATATTGTTTAATATCAATTAAAAATTATTGAATAATTAAAACCCTATTTTTAAATTACAGAAAATTCCCAGAAAATTCCAGAAAATTGTGAAAAATCCAGTTTTTAAAATTTTGAAAAATCAGGGGGTTTACATTATCCATCCCCGAGCTCTGATCTTCCCGGCGGCCAGGACGACCCCCTCGCCGGAAAGCCATCCTACCGCCGACCCCACTCCGACTGAACTCCGACCCGCTGTACTCCATCTCCACCATCTTCATCATACACAACCACCACACATCCCTCCATCATCATCATCTCCCCTCGCTGCGGTTTCTTCCGGCTCAACTTCGGCCATCTCCGGCGCTGTCCCCGCGTCGAGCCCGAACCCCCTCAACTCTGGCACAGCTCGTCACCATCCCCGCTGCAGTCCCGAGCGACCTCGACGTCCCTCCTTCCCACTGTCAACTCCTCTTACTCCGGCACGGCTCGCCGAGCTCCGCCCACTGCTTCCCCAACCTCCATATCCTTGCGTCAAGCCACCCCGACCCTGCTCAACTCAGGCGACATCAAGCCAGCACCACCAGCATCATCAGTACTCACCCCATCACCACCTTCCTCCCCTTCTCTTTCGACTCCCCTCCGTTCCGGCCGACTTCCTGCATCCCCGGCCGCTCCCCAACTTCAGCCGACCGGAGCCCCGAGACCCCACCGTGAGTTCCCTGCGGTCCGGCTATCCTCCTCCGGCCACTTCACAGCACCACTGTGAGTTTCCTCCTCCCCCTCTTTTCTCTTTCACTAGTTAAATGTATATATAACTAATGTGTATGTTAATGTATATATAACTAATGTATATGTATTTGTATATATTAATTAATGTATAGTATAGTGTATGATTAATATATAATGTATGTATTTGATAAATTAGTATATACGTATTTAAATGATATATGTTGAATATTGTATTGTATTTTCATATAGAATATGTATATTAAATACGTATTTTGATAGATATATATCTATATATGTATTAGTATTAAATGATATATTTTAGTACGTATTTTAGTACATATATTTTGTATATGTGTATACACATATATAAGTTGATATTTTGGTATATATATGTGTGTAGCATATATATATAATTGTATTTAGTGTATATATATGTACTTTTATACGTATATAGTATAGGTATATTTATTGGTGTATGTATAAATATAATACATGTATATTTTCACTAGTATATATATATATATAAATATAATTATGTATATATATTCAAAATGTATATATTCTTAAATACTGGTAGTATATATATAATATGTGTTATGTATATTTATAACGTATAAATATATATCTATATACTTCTATTTAGTGTATATACACTTATATGTATTTTGTACAAATTACTGATAGGCTGATATATATATTATATACGTATTACTGGTATACCCATAAATACGTATTAATTTAATTGTGATATGATTATAGGACTGTTGATTTTTCCAGACGATACTCTGGAACAGGACCTCAATAATTACCAGCTAAGGACCCAAGGCAAGTACATTCTCTGATAATTTCCAATTGTTGATAATTCCTATAAAGTTCAATAATCTAGAAATGTTACATCTGAATCCTTGACACTGTGCTACACGGACTAGTATAGCTTGGATCTGCAGTCATGAGATGTTACCTTGATTATCGTTTGACATTGTACACGACATGTATATTAGACATCGTACATGATAGATTGGACTTGCTCGTGTATCGTGACGTGTCATGGTTGGATCCACAGTACTAGTTGGGGGCGGGGAAGTAGCTAGTAAGAAATATGATCATACCCTTTATGCAAGTATAGAACAATGTAAGTGTTAATCATGCTCTTCACCCATGATTAGCCAGGCCCTATAGCTATCGTATATGTTCCCAAGCCGATCATATTTTGAAACTACTATTTCAAACACTTAGAATAGATTACAGTTTCCTATTTTTAAATCATATACTACATCACCCGTATATGATACTGTACCTTGTTCTTTTCATTTTCATACATGCACTGACTGTATCATATTGCCTATTGCCTGTCTCTTCACATTGCTTGTCTCTTTAATTACCAATGCATTTATTTTACTGTCTTCTCAGTATCTAGCATCATCTGTTTATTACTTTATAGTCCTTATCAATTATATGAAACTGTTATTTAAGATTTATACTTTGCTCCTTCCTGACTGGAAACATTTTTCCAGACTATGCCTTAGAGGACCGCTGTCCGACACTTTATGGACCATATGGTGAGTAGCTGCAGCTTGGGCTTGATAGTTTCGTTGTGATTCCGGGAGGTCTAGCCGGAATCACTAATTTTCTGATTAGTTCTTTTAGCAGACTTTTTGGTACCGGATTTGTCTCCGGCATTTTATTGAGACTTGGATATTGTTGAGTTAGATTATTACTTTAGACTTGTGTTGTATTTAATTTTTTGTTCGATATCTTATCGTGCTGTCATCCTGTGATTGAGTATGTATTCATTTTATCTGTGTCATCCGTGCCTCCTTATGGAGATTGGATGCTTGTGTGAGATTGGCTAGATAGTATCAAGACCTTGACATCGTTCTACCGCCGATGTTGCGGCGTAGGCTGGACGTACCCACCCTCTCGTGCCCCTAAACCGGGTGCGGGTCGTGACAATTGTCACTCTCACAATTTCACTCAAGGGTAGTTTAGTACTTGACATGGGTAATTTTAATTTTAGGATTATTTGTAATTAATATTGTGCATGCATGATTGTTTAATTATTTTATTATTTATTTATTGATTAGTCATAGATTTATTTTAGACTTGTGTAGTGGATCTAACCCATTTATTAAACTGCATGAACCAAAATTTTGGATGAGTTTAGTTTGAGCCCATGAGTTAGGCCCATGGATTAGGAGGTTGGATTAATTAGTGAAACCATTAGACTAGAACCTTCCTCCCTAATTAAATTCTTCATGAGAGGCCCCAAGGGGTAATTGAGACAATTCACATTGCTTGGAGGGGGGTTACATGGCCAGCCATAGAGTGAGGAGAGAGAGTGCTCATTTTATTTCAATTTCCAAATTCTTTAGATCTACAATTTCCCTCTTCCAATTTCCCCCCATTCCCTCATCAATTCTCCATCAGTTCTTCACTAATTCCTTTCCAAATTATTTATTGAGGCTTCTACATCAAGGATCTATAAGAAGGAAGCAAGGAGCAAGAAGGAGGAGGCCAAGATCTACAAGGAGAGGAGCTACTTGGCATTTATGGACTTTTTATTGGGAATCCATCTTCCAATAGGTATATTTCAATTTTTCTCCCTTTTAATAGACTCTAGATCTGAGATTTAACCATGAGAAATCAACCCACATGCATAGGCTACCTATAGAAATTAGTTTTAGGTTCATCCGAGACCTATGGTGGAAGTTATGTCCAATTTGGTATCAATTTTGGGGGAATTTCGAGATTAGCACATGTAGTGGTTGTCATTATGTCTAATAGATCTAATTGACATTTGATTGCTTATTTGTGATAAGTGTCGTATCCACAATTGGGTACGTGTAGGCCGTATCTCGTTAATTTGATAAAACAAGTTGATTTTGGAGGTTTTCTCTGACACGGGGCCTTATGCATATCATATTGCGACACGGACACGTAGTTATTCTAATTACTATACGTATTATTCATAATTAATTCATTAGACTTGTTCATGTCCTCCGGAATACATTTGGTTGTGTGTTGGTGTCGTATCGCAAGCGTATCATAGAATTAGTGTGATACAGGTGCGGTGCGCTCCACGTGTTTGATATTTTGTCTTTCTTACTATACATACATGTATAATTATATATATAGATGATAAGATAATTAAGTGATATATATATGTATATGTTAGTGTATTTGAGTTTGGGTATATATGTGTGTCTATATGTATATATATATATATATATATATATATATATATATATATATATATATATATATATATATATATATATATATATATATATATATATATATATATATATAAGTGTACTTGTGTAAATATGTATATGTATATATATGTGTTGGTTTATATATATGTGTTTATAATATGTGATTGTATATATATATATATATATATATATATATATATATATATATATATATATAGATGGGCGAGTATTTATATATACTTAGATGTTATAATTGTATGTGCATTTGTGCTTGTGTGTTTGGGTGTGCACTGTGTATGCTTGAGTGTATGAGGGGGAGTGTTGCATCACTGTACAGCAGAGAGTCACCTCGAGGCCACAGCATGGAGTCAGGCATGAAGGAAGTGTGCCAACTGCACAGTACATAGCAGCAGAGAAATGCCAACATCGAGTAGCTTCATTTCAGTAGGAGGAATACTCTGGTGCACCACTGCCCTAGTGAGATGCTCAGGAAGCCTCGTGCAGTCAGCCAACTGCTCGAGCTAGAGGTGCAGCAGGCTTCAACAAGGAGCATGGCTCAGTGCACCAACAGCAAGCCACTGCACAGGTGCAGCAATGTTCAAGTGCATTCGTGCAGTACCTGTTACTGTATTAGTTCCAGTTTAACTAGGTAGCAGTGGATTTTCAGTCGGGTCTTTGTATCAGTCAGTATTGGCTAGTTGGGTATTTGGTATTAGAGGTAGTTAGCTTATTTTTGGTTAGCATTTATAGTGTTAGAGTTAGTTAATGAGATAGGTATTTTGGTGTTAGTATTCAATTTCAGTGAGGTTTAGTGGCAGTTGCTTTTAGTAAGGTATTTGTATATGGGTGGTTAGTTGGTAGCAGTTAGTTGATAGTTTTGGTTAATAGATAAGTAGTGGTTATCTATAGTATCTGTGTAGATGATAAGTGTTGGTATATAATTAGTTATATATGTATCTATGTTGATAGTTAGCTTTTCGCTATATGTATTTATGAGGTATTGGTATGTATATTGTTGAGTTAGTTATATCTAGCTATATGTATTATATAGTATGGTATTTATGTAGTAGTTAGATACATTATAGTGTTAGTTTATAGTAGTTAGTTATATATGTATTAGTTATATGTTAGTGTTTGGGTTACCTTGGGATACCAAGGTATTACCAAGGTATTGGGCTGATATCCAAGGTATTGAGTTTGGGTATCGAGATAGGTACGATACGTATTAGTGCAAGGCCAAGGTATCCTATTTCAATTGATTTATTATAATATTATAATATTTTCATATTCGAAAACTTTCGTATCTTAGGATACGGCTCTTTGAGTGCCTTATTATTTCTTAGCTTTGCTAGTATATCATAGCTTCATAGTGTATCGACTTAGTGACTTAGTGTTAGACTCTTGTAACCTAGATTTCATTGGTTTGACATAGAAATGACATATCGACCTAGAATTGCATCAACTTCACTCATTTTCATTCTTGAACCTTGTATTGATGCAACATACCATATATAAATTGTGTAACACCAGGTTGGGCATCGAGAGACCTTGCTCAGGACTTCAGGTGAGTATATTTCTCTGATAGTTTTTAATTCATAATATTGTATATATGCATGTTCTAGAACAGTATACTTGATCCCGACACAGTGATTTCATAGACTGATACTATATGGATCCCGTCAGGAGATGTTATCCCCTACCGTGTTCAGCGGGTACTCGTGTGTATTGTATCTCATCGTGTATATTGGGTATTAATTACATTTCGTGTTCACAAACGGCTTGTGTTCAGTGTGCTTATTCGTGTACACCCACCGCTCGTGTTCGGTGGTTATGATATTCGTGTATACCCACTGCTCGTGTTCAGTTGTTATATTTCATGTTCGTAGCGTGTCGTGATTGGATCCATCGGTATTTGTTGGGGGTGGAAAAGTAGAAGTTGATTATGTGATCAAAGCTCCATTGTTACATCCTGTATATTCTGGTTGCATACCTCACTTGTAATCGTCTAACCTGATCATGTTCACCCAACCCGATCACATAATAAACTTGTATTTTGAGGCATATTAGCAAGTTTAGATTGCAGTTACTTTATCATATTGTTGATATTCATATTATTGTTCTATATTCTCGTACATTACCTGTATATCTTGTTCATTCATTCATATATTTAGTAATCTTGTATTTCATTTCTATATCTGTTTATATGCTCGATTATGCTATTGAAACTGCTTTTAGAGGTATATACTTTGCTCCAATCCTGACTGGATATATTTTTCTAGATGACTGGATTCTAGAGCAGTGTCCAACATTCTACGGGCCACAGGATGACGTACCTATAAAGGATACTCCTATAGACCAGGAGGACTTAGTTGCAGAGCCCAAGGAGGTCTAGTTTATTTGTGTTGGATTGTATTAGACTATTCTTTTGGTAGATTCACAGTTTGTATTATTCTTTCAGATTATGGATTGTATCTTATTTTTTCCTTCGCTATTCTATTTGTGCATTATTGTTCCTTAGTTTGTTTTGTGATTGAGATTAGTTATACTTGTGAGATACCAGATTGCTCCTCCGTTTGGAGTTGAGATGATTGGCATGTACCATATTATATTGTTGAGAGGTTAGATAGTTAGAAATGATCCAGACAGCATTCTACCGCTAATTCTATGGCGTAGGCTGGGCGTAACCACATACTCGTACCCGAATATCCGGGTGCGGGTCGTGACAGGAGAGCAGCTTCTGAGAGGTCTGCAACGTCCCGAGAGCCTACACCAGTCACTTATCCGATGATTGGAGTGTCAGCTGCTTTCGTAGGTCCACCTCCTACTCAGAGGACCGTGCCAGCTGTATCTGAGGGACTTCCACCTCCACCTTCCATGCCGACAGATATGACGCAGATGTTTACACTGTTTTACGAGATATTGGAGGCACAGAGGGCTCAGTCTGAGGCACACTAGAGACAGACCGACATCCCATAGCAGGGCATCGAGAGTGCTCATCAGCTTGCTCGTGCCATAGTATAGAGAGGAGTTTTGGTCCAGCAACAGGTTGCTCCTCAGGTTGCTCAGCTTCGGCCAGGCAATATTCAGGACTTCAAAAAGCTGGAGCCTAGGGTCTTCAAGGGGACGGAGGGCATCGTCTATGCTGATGATTGGCTCGAGGATATTGAACGTCTTATGAGTATGTCCCGTCTTTCAGAGGATCTGAAGGTTGAGGGAGTAGGACTTCAACTGTTTGACGTCGCCCGTACTTGGTTCAGGAATGAGCCAATTTTTGTTGACGCAGGACAATCTTTGGAGTTGTCAAGGACCTCTTCAAGAAGAAGTTCTTCGCTTGGGCAGACATGTTGGACTTGGAGAGGCAGTTTAAGAGCCTTATTCAGGAGAGCATGTCTGTGGAGGAATACGCTGCAGAGTTCGGCAGGCTGAGTCAATTTACGAAATATTTGGTGAGGGAGATGGAGGTTCGGGCTATTCATTTTTGCGAGGGTCTAAACTGGGAAGTAAATATCCTTATTCCATCTTTTTATGAGACCTACTCAGAGATACTTACGGAGGCACACAAGGTTGAGTGGGAGTTGGGTTTGAAGCCCAAGAGAGATCGCAATTCTTTTTTGGGGGCCGACAACAGTATATTATCTACCGAGCATCCTCATTTCCAGTCCAGGCCTTTTCAGCAGTCGCAGCAGCACCAGACTCCAGCTAGGGTACCGTTTCACCAGGCACCGCAGCAAAGATAGTTACATCAAGTTTTCTGCCACTTATGTAAGAATCTCGGCCATATCTGGGAAGTTTGCAGGAAGAGGTTGGGAGTTTGTTTATATTATGGTACCGAAGGGCATCAGATGAGAGAGTTTTCTTATCGTGTAGTTCAGGGAGCAGCTCTCGCTCCCAGGTACTCTCTCTAGGCGAATGATGCCTCCACGCGACGTGCACTAAAGGAATCGTCTGGTTCCTCTGCACCTTCTCTCTTCGATCCATATCTCAGCTGGCTGCTCTGGATAGCTAAGAGTATGGCCCACTTCTATCTCCGAGTGATCCCAACACATGACTGGGATCTGCCACGTACTATCTCAGCTGTGACACATGAAATACGTTGTGCCCTTTCTCCAATGCAGGTGGTAAGTCTAGTCTGTATGCAACTACACCGACTCTCTCAAGAATACTAAAATGTCTAATGAATCGTGGACTAAACTTTTTGCCTCCACCGAAATGAATCATGCCATGTGTCTAAGAAATCCTTAAGAAAAACAGAATGCCAACCTAGCACAAAATATAACCTTAGCACTCTAGCACAATAAATAATCAATCACAAGCAATGCAAAACAAAATCTATACCTCAAACTCCAAATGTCGCCGGTGGCTATCGGCCCAATGCCGTTGTCTATCCTGCGCCACTCGAAGTCTATCCCTGATGAGCTTCACCTTCTTGTCTGCATCCACTACCATCTCTGGTCCCAATAAAGCTCTCTTACCAATATTAACCCATAATAACGGAGTGCGGCATCTCCGTCCATACAATGTCTCAAATGGTGATATCTTGATACTGTCTTGGTAGCTGTTGTTGTATGAAAACTCTACCAAGTGAAGATGATCCTCCCAAGAACCTCCAAGATCCAAAACTCAGGTGCATAATATGTCCTCGAGAGTCTGAATAGTCCTCTCCGACTGTCCGTTAGTCTGAGGGTGATATGTGGTACTGGACTTTAGCTGAGTGCCTAAGCTAGCCCACAAACTCCTCCAGAAGTAGAACGTAAAGCGACTATCCTGATCCGAGACTATGCTCACAGGAACACCATGCAATCTGACTATCTGGCGCACATACATCTTCGTGAGCTTCTTCGTAGATGTACCCACTTTGAATGGCAGAAAGTAGGATAATTTGGTCAACCTGTCCATGATGATCCAAATCGCATCTTTACCTCCTGGAGAACGAGGAAGTCCTGAAACAAAATTCGTGGTCACATACTTCCATTTCTACTCCAAAATGGGCAAAGGCTGAAGCAATCCACATGGCTTCTGTGTCTCCACCTTTACCTGCTGGCAAACCAAGCATCTGGATACGAAGTTAGCTACCTCCTGCTTCATACTATACCACCATACATGCTCTCTTATATTTTTATACATCTTGTTGGCACCTGGATGCATAGAGTACTGAGATTGATGTGTCTCCTAAAGAATCTCCTCGCGTAATGCTCCACTTGGCACACACAATCTGGTACCGTGCCGCAATGATCCATCATCGGCGATACTAAAGTCCTCAACCAACCCTATCTGGACCTGTGCTCTGATGCTCCTCAGTGACTCATCCTTATACTGTGTGGTTCTGATTCGGTCCATCAACTCTGACTGCACCTAAAGTCCCCACACCTGTGTTACGACTCCAAGAACTAATACCTCAATGCCCAAACTTTCAAGATCGGCCAATAAATGTCTGTCTCTCTTCAAGTATATAGCAACTGGATACCTGCTCAAGGCATCCGCGACTACGTTGATCTTCCCTGGATGGTATTACAAAGAAATGTCGAAGTCTTTCATCAACTCCAACCATCGTCGCTGCCTCATGTTGAGCTCTTTTTATGTAAACACATACTTCAAGCTCTTGTGGTCTGTAAAGATCTCTATTCTCTCTCCATACAAGTAGTATTTTCAAAATTTAAGAGCAAAGATAATTGCTGCCTACTCCAAGTCATAGGTAGGGTAATTCTTCTTATGAGGGCGTAATTGCCTGGAAGCATAGGTAATCACCTTCCCGTTCCGCTGTAACACACAACCCAAACCCTTACCTAATGCATCACTGTAAATAGAAAATCCTCCTGCTCCTGATGGCAATGTCAATATCGGAGCTGTAGTTAACCTCTTCTTCTTCTCCTCAAATGATGACTGACAATCCTCAATCCAGACGAACTCCAAGTTCTTCCTGGTTAGTCTAGTCATCGTCTCTGCAAGCTCGGAAAAATCCTGAACAAACCTCCGATAGTAGCCTGCCAGTCCAAGGAAACTCCTGATCTCTGCTATTGAACTAAGGGTAGACCACGGGTCAACTGCTAAAATCTTCTTCGGGTCCACTGAGATTCCATCTCCTTTAATAACATGCTCGAGGAATTCAACCTTATCAAGGAAGAACTCACACTTTGATATCTTGCCATATAACTTCTCCTTCCTGAGGGTCTCCAGAACTATCCTCAAGTGCTGCTTATGCTTCTTTGGGATCTTCGAATATATCAGAATATCATCAATGAAAACTACAACAAACTGATCCAGATATTGATAAAATACCTTGTTCATCAGGTTCATGAATACTGCCGGGGCATTGGTCAACCCAAACGGCATCACCAAGAACTCAAACTGTAAATACCTTATCCTGAAAGCTGTCTTTGGGATGTCTTCCTTCTTCACTTTTACTTGGTGGTACCCTAACCTCAAGTCTATCCTTGAGAATACCTTCGCTCTCCTCAACTGGTCAAACAAATCATCAATCTACGACAACAGATATTTTTTCTTGATAGTGAGGTTTTTAAGTGCCCTGTAGTCGATACACATACGTACTGACCCATTCTTCTTTGGTAGAAAGTACCGGAGTACCCCATGGTGATGAATTGGAATGGATAAAGCCCTTGTCTTGCAACTCATCCACTTGCTTATTCAACTCTGCCAGTTCGTTGTTGTTCACTCTATAGACGTGCTGAGATATTGGATCTGCGCCTGGCACCAAATCTATAGATAACTCAACATCTCTGTCTGGTGGCAACCCCGTCAACTCCTCCGAAAAGACATCCATGAACTCTGTAATCAACGGATGTAGCGGCTCCTACTCTTCTACCAAAGCTCCACAAAAATTGCCTTCGCTCTGCCCTGCTGCTCCTTTGATGAACTTAAACTCTAGCTTTCTTGGCGTCTAAAACAAAACTATGCCTCCATGATAATCGATACTAGCGTGATGCCTACTCAAGCAATCCATCCCGAGTATTATATTGTAGCTCGAAAGTGGTATTACGAGTAGACATACGCTCAACTCTCGGTCTCCCAAAGCAACGCTCTAGTCCTTGTAAACATCACTGACCAGGATAATGCCACCCCCGGTCATGATCTTGCAAGTCCTCGCTAATGATTCAGACTCAAGACAATATCTAAGAGCAAAAGATACAGATACAAAACTATGAGAAGCACCGGAATCAAATAAAGCATGATCTAGAAATGAATCAAGATAAACTGAACCTGAGATGACATCGCCAACTGGCTCCTCCTCCTCAACAGTCAAGGCAAAAGCTCGTCGCTGTCGTTGAGCACCTCTCTGCTGCTTGTGCTGAGAAAACTGCTACTGCTGCAGTGGTAGAGGTCCTCTCTGTTGTCCCACTGGTGGTCTAACGAGTGCGATCTGTGCCTGACCTCTGCCCTGAACTGGACGAGTTGGGACTTTAGGATAAGCCCTCAACTAATGGTCTCATGATCTGCCGAATAAGCACTGGCTTAGTCTCATCTTGTATGCATCCCATCCGTGTCCTTGCTTCTTACAGAAAGTACAAGGAATAGCTGCCCTCTGGATCTAGTGTATTTGTTGTGCCGGCGCTCTAGCTGGCCCGTGATACTGCTGCTTCAGATGTTGATAGTGCCTATAGTGCTGCTGCTGGAAATGAGGCCTCTTCGCTGGACTCGTATTGGTACTGGATCCTCCTGTGTCCCCAGTCCTCTTAGATCCAAGCTCTAAGTCATCCTTTACTCACTGCGCATGTCTGAGAATCTCCTCGCAGGTGGCAGTAGGATCTCCATTCGTGTGGGATTTGGCCTCCCAGTTCAGGCCCTTTCTAAACTTCCTGGCTCTCCCCCTAGGGTTCTTTCCCTCCACGAAGCGACCTAGTCGGCAAAACTCTGCCGCATACTCTTCCACCGACATACCTCCCTAGACGAGGTATTGGAACTGGCTTTCTAAGGATGTCAGAGCCACGTCTGAGAAAAACTTTTTTTTGAAAAGATCTTTAAAAGCTTCCTAAGTGAGTCATGGTACTGCGATCCTGGGGTCTGTCTTGAACCATGTTAAAGCAATGTCGAACATCATGCACCCCGCTGCCTTTATCTATAATATCTCTGGAATCTGCGTCAGCCGCAGGTTCCGCTCGATGTCCTCGATCCAATCATCTGCATAAAAGATCCCCTCTGTGCCTCTAAATTCCTTCGGGCCCATCATCTTAAAGTCTATGATGGTCCCCGACCTCATCTGGGGAGGAATAAACTGAGGTGGTGCCGTCTGTGGCTGGACTGTGGAAGCTCTCTCAACTGCTGCGAGTGCGATCTGGTGAGCATTCTCCATGCTCTGTTGTAGGACCTCTGACTGACGCTGCTGTACCTCCATCATCTGTTGAAAGAGCATGAATAACTGTATCTGATCAACTGCGGATGGTGGGGGTGGAAGATCCCCTAGAACTATCTGCCTATCTTCGGTACTGAGGGTGGAGCACCTCCGAAAGCTGCTGCAGATATGCCCACCTAGACCAGTGAAGCTGACCTCCTGAATATAGGTGCTGGACCATCGTCTGAGGGTGCTGCCCTAATGGGTGATGAAGTGACTGATCGTGTTGTCGTGGCACCTGAGCGCTGGGAACGCGTCTTCGGCGGCATCCTAAAGATAGATTGAAATAAGGAATCAATATTGAATATGATTCAATATCATCAAAGAATGACAGAATTTTATTCAAAGTAAAGCAAATATTCAATAGATAAGGATTGCAAAACTGATATTAGAATTTTCCTAGTTGTGATTGAGTAAACTCTCAGCCTAAATTCTATTTCCTAAAGCAGGCTCGTAGTAGTACTCTAGACGAGCACAACTACGAATCTCACTACTTACGAATCTAGACCTACATGGACCACCACTAAAAATGTGTCACGACCCGCACCCAGATATTCGGGCACGAGTACGTGGTTACGCCCAGCTTACGTCGCAGCATCGGTGGTAGAAGGTTGTCTGGGTCATTTCTAACTATCTAACATCTAAACAATATAATATGGTACCTGTCAATCATTTCAACTCCAAATGGAGGAACAATATGGTATCTCACAAGTATAACTAATCTCAATCACAAACAAACTAAGGAAGATAAAGCACGAATGAATAGCGAAGGAAAGAACAAGATACAATCCACAATCTAAAATAATATACAAACTGTAAATCTCCACAAATATAGTCTAATACAAGCCAACACAAATAACTAGACCTCCTCGAGCTCTGCAACTAAGTTCTCTTGGTCTATAAGAGTATCCTCTAAAGGTACGCCTTCCTGCGGCCCGTAGAATATGGGACACTAATCTATAAGCCAATCATCTGGAAAAATATATCCAATCAGGATTAGAGAAAAATATATACCTCTGAAAGCAGTTTCAATAACATAATCGAGCATATAAAACAGATAATAGAAATAAAATACAAGATCACTAACTTATGAATGAATGAACAATCGGTATACAGGTAATATACGATAATATAGAACAACAATATGAATATATGCAATATGATAAAATAACTGCAATCTAACTAATGCACCTCAGAATACATGTTCATTATGTGATCGGTTTGGGTGAACATGATCAATAAGGTAAGACAATTACAAGTGTGGTATATAATCAGAATGTACACGATGAACAATGGGGCTTTGATCACATAATCAACTCCTACTCTCCCATGCCCAACTAATAACAATGGACCCAATCACGACACGCTACGAACACGAATATGACCACTGAACACGAGCAGTAGGTGTACACGAATATAATCACACTGAACACGAATAGTGTGTGTACACGAATAAGCACACTTAACACGAGCAGTATGTGAATACGAAATATAAATCAATACCCAATGTACACGATGAAATACATGTACAGGAGTACCCGCGGAACACGGTAGAGGATAACATCTCCTGACGGGATCCATATAGTACGAGTCCATGAAATCATTGTATCGAAATCAAGTATATAATTCTAGAACATGCATATATACACTATTATGAATTGAAAACTATCAGAGAAATGTACTCGCTTGAAGTCCATAGCAAGGTGTGTCTCTCGTTGCCCAAGTTGGTGTCACACGGACCTATATATGGTATGTTACATTAATACAAGGTTCTGGAAATAAAAATAAGTTAAATTGATGCCATTCTAGGTCATAAAGCCATTTCTAAGTCAAACCGACTAATTCTAGGTTGCAAAAGTCTAACACTAGGATACTAGGTCGATACGCTATGAAACAAAGCTATACTAGCTAATCTAAGATACTATAAAACATACAAAATATCGTATCTAAATATTACGCAAGTTTCAATGTATGAAAATAGTAATTTGTATATAGATACAAATCAATATATAAAGTACTTAACTAATCAAAGCAATTTGGATACTTTGGCCTTACACCAATGCGTATCATACTACCACACACCAATCTCGATACTCAAACCCAATACCTTGAGCATCGACCCATTACCTTGAGATTACCTTGGTATCCCAAGGTAATTCAAAACTTAGTGGGTATAGCTAATATATAGTTAATACCTCATGTACTAACTATATAATATAACTAAACTACTAACATATATTTTGTATCAATATAATACCAACTAACTACTAACATTCATTACCTATACTAGCATACATATCTATTTATACTAACTACTAACAAATATACCTACTGGTACATAGATACCAACCTATATACATAGAGATATATAAATAGATACTTAACTAACTAGTAATTTTTAACACTTAACTACTAACTTAAGTAACTAGATTATCTAAACCAATACTTAAAAACTAAACCAACTATTAACTAACTACCCATAATCCATATAACTTGATAACTACTAACTGATACTGAAACTGAAATGGACTAATACTGATACAGTGGGACTGCACAGTTGCTGGAACCAAATTCTATGCAGTGGCCCAAGCTCCCACTGCAGTTGGTGCACCAGCATACTGCTGAACCTGCCCATGCCTCGAGGCTGCACCTTTCCTTGCCTTGCTGTTGGAGGCTGAACAGTGTTACTGCCACTGCTCTCCCTTTTGGTTGAGCTGCTCACTGAGGGAATTGTCTGCCCAGGCTGCAGCTCATGCTACTGATAACTTCTTCATAATGCAGTTGCTTATTTACTATGTTCCTGCTGTTGCTGTGCTGATACTCTGCCTCTTGCCTGCTTGCTGTACAACTGGATAGTGCTGATACTGCCTCGAGATGAACTGCAATGCTACTGCACTAGCGCCAGTGTTGCTTCTGAACCTGCCTGTGTTTCGAGGCTGCACACACAGTGCTGCACTACTTAGCCAGACTTTCTATGCACACTGAAGCATGTTGTGCTCCGCACAGAGCATTGACTACTCTCTCATAGACACACAAACTCACACACATAGATATATATACCACCAACACATATACATATATACATATACCTCTATGTATATATAACTCAACATATGAATATATATATACACTCTATCTATATTAATCTACATGTATCAATCCCTCATCTATATATATATATATATATATATATATATATATATATATATATATATATATATATATATATATATATATATATAACCCTCATACATATATATATACACCTCTATGTGTTAATCTATATATGTATATAAATCTCTACTCATCTATGCATTTGTATATATATATATATATATATATATATATATATATATATATATATATATATATATATATATAACATACACATAGATATAGATATAGATATAGATATAGATATAGATATAGATATAGATATAGCTATATACACTAACTTACATATATACATATAAATGACGCTATATCTATATCTATGTATATATACACATAGGTACAACTATACACTTAGTTACATATACTCATAGATACATACACATATACATAGTTATATATATCTTACATAGTATATTATACAAGCATACATAGAATTGAGGGCAATAATGCAAACACGTGGAGTGCATCGTACCCGTATCACACTCATTCTATGATACACTTGCGATACGGCTCCAACACACAACCAAACGCTTCCCGAAGGACACGAGCAAATCTAGAATACTAATTATGCACTATACAAACAATAATAATATCAACTACGTGCCGTGTCAAGAAATAATATGCACAAATTCCCGTATCGGAGGAAAACCCCAAATAATAACCCGTATCACCAAATTAACGAGATACGGCCTACACGTACCCAATTATGGACACAACACTAGTCACAAACAATCATTCATATGTCATATTGATCTATTTGACCAATTGACAAACACCACATGTGCCAATCTCATAATTCTCCCAAAATTGACACAAAAATATACATAACTTCTACCATAGGTCTCCTATGAACCTAAAACCAATTCCTATGGGTAGCCTATGCATGTGGGGTATTTCTTATAGTTAAATCTCATATTTATAACCTATTACAAGAGAAAAAACTAAAATATACCTATTGGAAGATGGATTCGTAATAAAAATCCCCAAGTATAGAAATGTAGCTCCTCCTTGTAGATCATGGCCTCCTCCTTGTAGATTCTTGCTTTCTTCTTGTAGATCCTTTCTTTCTTATTATAGATCCTTGTTTTAGTAGCCTCAATTGAAGAATAGGGAGTGAATTTATGAAAAAATTTGTGAAAGAATGATGAAGGAATGAAGGAATTTAGAAAGGGGGAAATCTAGATCTAATTTAAAAATAAAAATAAAATGAGAGACACTCTCTCTCCTCCTTGTTGTGGTCGGACATATACCCCTCTCCTAAGCTATTGTAAAATGTCCAAAACATCCCTTGGGGCCTCTCATGAAGAAATTAATTAAGGGGGAAGGTTCTAGTCTAATGGTTTCACTAATTAATCCATCCTCCTAATCCATGGGCCTAATTCATGGGCTCAATCTAAACTAAACTAAAATACTGGGTTCATGCATCTAATTTAATTGGTTAGGTCCACTATACAAGTCCAAAATAATCTAGCATCTAACAATAAATAAATAATACAATAAATAGTTAATCACATGTACAATATTTAAATACAATGAATCCTAAAATAAAATACCTGTATCAATTACCAAACTACCCTTGATTAAAAATATGTGGGTAATAGGGTAGAATCATGAAAGCGAGTGTAGATGAGTGATTCTAACAAAAATATAGTATAAAATATGCGTAGATTGGGGAAAAATAAGTATAGATTGATGATTCTAATCGAAATAAGGTATAAAAGTGGTATATATTTATGGAGAACGAGTATTAAAATATGATTATAATCAAAATAAGGTATCAAATACTCATAGAATGGTAAAAAAAAGTATAAATAAGTGGTTTTAATCAAAATATGATATATAATGAGGGTAGAATGCTGAAAATATATTTAGATCGGTGATTCTAACCGAAATATTGTATAAAACGAACATAGATTGGTAAAAACGAGTATAAATAGTGATTCTAACTGAAATATGATATAGAATAACCATAAAATAGTTAAAACGAGTATAGATGGGTAATTTTAAGCAAAATGTAGTATATAATAGGTCATTGATTAATGAAAACGAGTACATATGGGTAATTTTAACCAAAATTATTGTATAGAATTAGCTTTGATTGGTGAAAACAAGTATAAATAGATTATTCTAACGGAAATATGGAATAGAATAAACGTAGAAAGATAAAAATGAGTATGAAAGGGTGATTCTAACCAAAATATGGTATAAAACGTGTAGAATGATGAAAACAAGTATAGATGTGTGATTCTAATCAAAATTATGGTATAGAAAGGACATAAGGCAGAATTATTTCAAAAAAGAACTTCAAGTTAATGAAAGAAAAAAACAAAATAAATGAATAAAAAAAGGGGGTTAACTAATATCTATTTTTTTGTAATATTTAATGATGAAAACGACTATGGATGTGTGATTCTAACCGAAATATAGTATATAATCGGCATAGATTGGTGAAAGGAGTATAGAATTATGATTATAATGAAATAAATGATCAAATGCTGGTAAAATGGTGAAAACGACTATAAACGAGTAATTTTAAACCAAAATATGGTATAATATGATCGTAGAATGATGAAAATAAGTTTAGATCTTTGATATTAATCGAAATATGGTATAAAATAGAGGTAGAATACAAATAAGTGATTTTTACAGAAATATGGTTAGTATGTGCGTTGATTGGTGAGAACGGGTATAAACGGATGATTCTAACTGAAATATGACATAAAAGTGGCATAGATTTATGAAAATGAGTAATAAAATATAATATAATCGAAATAAGTAGTCAAATGTCATAAAATGGTTAAAACGAGTATAAATGAGTAATTCTAACATAAATACGATATAGAATGAGCGTATAATGCTAAAAATGTGTTTAGATTGGTTATTTTGACCAAAATATGGTATAAAACGAACGTAGAATTCTGGAAACAAGTATAGATGGGTGATTCTAACTAAAATATGATATAGAATGAGCGTAGAATAGTTAAAACAAGCATCAATGGATTATTCTAACCGAATAAAAGGCAAGATTGATAAAAATGAGTATAGATGGATGAATCTAACCAAAATTATGTTGTAGAATGAGCTTAGATTGGTGAAAATAAGTATAAATAGGTGATGCTAACTAAAATATGGAATAAAATAATTATAGAATAATAAAAACGAGTATGGATGGGTGATTCTAACCGAAATATAATATAAAATAAGTGTAT
Organism: Iris macrosiphon; assembly: GCA_036927795.1. Classification (NCBI taxonomy): domain Eukaryota; kingdom Viridiplantae; phylum Streptophyta; class Magnoliopsida; order Asparagales; family Iridaceae; genus Iris; species Iris macrosiphon. Next base: position 170,957 of record JAYESA010000304.1, read on the forward strand.
AATGGTGAAAATGAGCATCTGGTGATTCTAACCAAAATTAGGTGTAGAATGGACATAGAATGGTAAAAACGAGTATATACTTGTGATTCTAACTGAAATATGGCATATAACTTGCCTAGATTGGTAAAACAAGTATAGAAATATGATTCTAACCGAAATACAGTATCAAAGCTCATAAAATGGTAAAAACGAGTATAGATGGGTGACTCTAATTGTAATATGATATAGAATAAGCGTAGGATGGTTAGAACGAGTATCGATGGACGATTCTAACCAAAATATAGTGTATAATAGGAATAGATTGATGAAAATGAGTATATATGGGTGATTCTAACTGAAATTATAATATATAATGAGCTTAGATTGGTGAACACATGTTTAGATCGGTGATTCTGACCAAAATATGGTATAAAACAGACGTAGAATGGTAAAAACAAGTATAGATGGGTGTAAAATATGATATAGAATGAGTGTAGAATGATTAAAACGAGTATGGATGGATAATTCTAACCAAAATATGGTATAAACAAGTACATGATGGTGAAAATGAGTATCTAGTGATTCTAACCAAAATTATGGTATAGAATAGGTGTAGAATAGTGAAAACGTATATCGATGTGTGATTATACCCGAAATATGGTTTATAATTGGCCTAGGTTGGTGAAACAAGTATAGAAATATGATTCTAACAAAAATAAGCTATTATATTCTTGTAAAATGGTAAAAACGTGTCACCCTCACTTTTTTAACTAAGGGTAGTTTGGTAATTTGGCATGAGTAATTATATTTTTAGGAATATAATATTAAAAATTGTGTATGTTGTAAATATTAATTATTGTATTATTTATTTATTGTAGATGTTAGATTTATTTTGGATTTGTGTAGTGGACCTAAATAGTTTAGTTTAGATCCATGGACCAATATTTAATTCTAGTTAGAATTGAGCCCAATAGTAAGCTCATTCATTAGGAGGATAAATTAATTAGTGAAACCAATTAGCCTATAACCTTCCCTCCTTAAATTATGATAAGCCCCGGGGGTATTTTAGACTTTCTATAGTAGCTAGGAGGAGGGGCAAGGGGCCGGCCACCATAGGTAGGAGAGAAACTCTCTCTCTTCTCATTGTAATTTCAAATGTAGATCTAGAAATTTTTTCTTCCAAATTTCCCACACCAATTTCTACTAAAATTTCTTTCCAATTTCTTCCCTATTCATCATTGGAGGCTAGTAGAATAAGGATCTACAAGGAGAAAGCAAGGATCTACAAGGAGAGGCAAGGATCTACAATTTTGGAGGCTACTTTCACTCAATTTGGGAATTTCATTAAGAATCCATCTTCCAATAGGTACAATTCAGTTTTTCCTCTCTAATTAGACTCTAAATCTGTAATTTAATCATAAGGAACCACCCCACATAGTAAGGCTACCTATAGGAATTGGAATTAAGTTCATAAGAGGCCTATGGAGAAAGTTATGTGGTATTTTGTGTCAATTTTGGGAGAATTTCGAGATTGGCACATCTTGTGTTTCTCAATAGGTCAATTAGACCAAATTGACATGTGTTTGATTTTGTGTGACTAGTGTCGTGTCTACAATTGGATACGTGTAGACCGTATCCCGACAATTTGGCGATACGGGTTGATTTTGGGGTTTTCTTCCGACACGGGGGTTTGAGCATGTCACATTTTGACACGGGCACGTAGATGAGTAGCTAACACTTTATGTTGCTTCTAATTATGATTTTAGACTTTCTCGTGTCCTTTGGGATACGTTTGGTTGTGTAGTGGAGCCGTATCGCAAGTGTATCATAGAATAAGTGTGATACGGGTATGGTGCACTCTACTTGTTTGTTTTGTTGTATCTCAATTCAATTTGCCATGGTAATATCTATTAGAATGATATATTTATAATAATTGTATGATATATATGTGTATGTATATTTATGGAGATATCTATGTTGTATTTGGAGGTGTTGGTGGCCATGAGAACAAATTTGGTAATTTGGAGATATATTTATGAAGATATATTTATGAATTTTTGATTGCTTTTGATAGTTAGTTTCTTCCTTAATTTCGAGAACAATTTTTTTTTAAGGTGGGTAGGATTGTCACCCTCACTTTTTTAACTAAGGATAGTTTGGTAATTTGGCATAGGTAATTATATTTTAGGAATATAATATTAAATGTTGTGCATGTTGTAAATATTAATTATTATATTATTTATTTATTATAGATGTTAGATTTATTTTGGACTTTTGTAGTGGACCTAACTAGTTTAGTTTAGATCCATGGACCAACAATTTATTCTAGTTAGAATTGAGCCCAATATTAAGCCAATTCATTAGGAGGATGAATTAATTAGTTAAACCAATTAGACTAGAACCTTTCCTCCTTGATTATTTTCTTCATAACAAGCCCCAAGGGGTATTTTGGACTTTCCATAGTAGCTTGGAGGAGGGGCAAGGGACCGACCACCATAGGGAGAAGAGAGAATCTCTCTCTCTTCCTATTGTGATTTCAAATCTAGATCTAGAATTTTTTCTCTTCCAAATTCTTCATTCCTACACCAATCTCTACTCAAATTTCTTCCCAATTCTTTCCCTATTCATCATTGGAGGCTAGTAGAACAAGGATCTATAAGGAGGAAGCAAGGATCTACAAGGAGAAGCAATGATCTTCAATTTTGGAGGCTACTTTCACTTAATTTGAGAATTTTATTGGTAATCCATCTCCCAATAGATTATAATTCAGTTTTTCCTCTCTAATTAGACTCTAAATCTGTAATTTAATCACAAGAAATCACCGCATATGCTAAGGCTACCCATAGGAATTAAAATTAGGTTCATAGGAGGCTTATGGAAAAAATTATGTGGTATTGTGTCAATTTAAGGGGAATTCCGAGATTGGCACATCTTGTGTTTGTCAATAGGTCAATTAGACCAAATTGATATGTGTTTGATTATGTGTGACTAGTGTCGTGTCCACAATTGGATACGTAGAGGCCGTATCCTGACAATTTGGCGATACATTTTGATTTGGGGGTTTTCTTCCGACACGGGGGTTTGAGCATGTCATATTTTAACACGGGCACGTAGATGAGTAGCTAATACTTCGTATTGCTTCTAATTAGGATTTTAGACTTGCTCGTGTCCTTCGAGATACGTTTGGTTGTGTGGTAGAGCCGTATCGTAAGAGTATCATAGAATGAGTGTGATACGGGTACGGTGCACTCCACGTGTTTGTTTTATTATATCTCAATTCAATTTGCCATAGTATTATCTATTAAAATAATATATTTATAATAATTGTATGATATATATGTGTATGTATATTTATGGAGGTGTCTATGTTGTATTTGGAGTTGTTGGTGGCCATAAGAATAAGAGAATGGGCATGCATTTACTAGTATAGTAGTTATGTATAAATACTTACTGATTATATATATATATATATATATATATACACACACACACACACACACACATCCACAAACATACATATATACCATATATATATATATATATATATATGTACGTTTATGGATGTATATATATATATATATATATATATATATATATATATATATATATATATATATATATGTGTGTGTGTGTGTGTGTATAGATATGTATTTAAATTGCATATATGTATATATGTATGTGTAGGTATTTATACTCATATGTGTGTGTGTGTATATAGAGTGTGAGTGAGTGTTGTGTGCATTGAAGTGAGGGGTCGGGTAGCTACTGAAATAGCATAGCTACAACAGCAGTTTTCAGCAAGGGTAGCTCAACTGAGTTAGCTAAGAGTGTGTAGCAGCATTCTATATCTGTACTTGCATGACAGCAACAACTGCAACATAAGCACAGCAAGCCAATGCATCAACTGCAGCAAGAAGCAGCCTGCAGCAATACAACAAGAGTGTAAACCACTGCAGCAATGTATCAACAGCAAACCACTACAGTAGCCACAACAACTAGGCAACAACAACTGCAGAACAACTAGCTGCAACTACACAGAAAGAAGACCAGCAGCATCCTACAGCACAACAACTAGGCAACAGCAACTGTTGAACAACTAGCTGCAACTGCAAAGAAAGAAGGGCAGCAACATCCTGCAGCAACAACAAGTGCAGAACAACTAGCTAGCTGCACAGCAAGAAGAGCAGTAGCATCCTGCAGCAACAACAAAGGCAACAGCAAGGGCAACAGCTTGTGCAACAGCTCGGGGGTTAGATAGTTTTGTTGTAGTTTTAGTTAATTCATTGATAGTTAGTTAGCTTTATTAATAGTTTAGTTAGTTTTTTACATTGTTATTTAGTTTTATATATATATATATATATATATATATATATATATATATATATATATACACATTTCTAGTAGTTAGATATATACTATTGGTTACTAGTAGTTATATATATATATATATATATATATATATATATATATATATATATATATATAGTTAGTAGTACGGTAAAATCTAAGTAATTTAATGCATGTTAGTTATAGTTTAGTGTATTGGGTAGTTAATTATATGTTAGAGTTTACATTACCTTGTGATACCAAGATAATGTCAAGGTATTGGTGGATACTCAAGGTATTGGATTTGAGTATCAAGATGGGTGTGTAGGTGGTGAGATACGCATTGGTTCAAAGTCAAGGTATCCACTTTGCATTAGTTAGCTAAGAGTACTATATGTATTGTCTTGTATATATATAAAATTAATATTTTCATATCTAAAAACTTGCTTATCCTACGATACGGTGCTTTGTTTGTATCCCAATATCTTAGCATAGCTAGTATGGCCTAGTTACATAGTGTATGGACCTAATATCCTAGAGTAGGACTCATACAACTTAGAAATAGCTAGTTTGACCTAGAGTTGACCTAATTTGACTATTTTGACTTAGAAATAGCTTTATGACCTAGAATTGAACTAGTTTAACTTATTTTCATTCTAAAACCTTATATTGATACAATATACCATGTATAGGTCTGTGTGACACCAACTTGGGCATCGAAAGCCACACCTTGCTCAGGACCTCAGGCGAGTATATACTTTGTTAGTTTTTATTTCATAATAGTGTATATATCTCATGTTCTAGAACTGTATACTTAATTCCGACACAGTAGTTTTACGGATTGGTACTACATGGATCCTGTGTCACGCCCCAGTCCCAAAAATATGCAAGACTAGGACACGTAAGCATGCCAGCCGCATGGATATGGCAACTCCAATATATGGAAACCAAAATCCAGACGTACGCTATAATATGAATATCAAATCCATAAGTGGTATAAAACTATCACAAGTCACAGGGTATAATCTAAATATCATCCACGAAAATCAAATATAAATAAATAACCAATATCTATGGAACTAGATCTCAATATAAGTATCTAATAGTGATAGTTGGGTGGAAACAAATCCACTACCAACTCGAATATAAGAGCAAATACAATATAGGAACAACACAATAAACACCATATAAGATTACCAGCTAACAATCACGGGCTCGAAGAGAAGACATCCTCGAAACATAAGTAACCATCTGAATCTTCGCTCCTGCAAATACTCAAGAACAGATACACCTGGAAGGGCCAGATCCTCAGAGGGACATAACAAGATACATAAAAGCATGCCAATAAAGTACTGAAATAAATATCCAATGGTCGCCTAACCGTCTAAGTGAATGCAGTTAAGAACAACTTTCCCCACAAGTGAGCTATCTGGCAGAAAACTGGGATTGACATGACTCTCTCGGAGAACCAGGGGCCTCAAAGGCACGTCGTCTTTTGAACGGCGGAGGCCCGCCAAGTAGTATAGGGGTCATCATCGCCCGTATCTCCAGCGGAGCTTCCGGATTACAGAAGGAAAAGTGCAAAGGAGCTCAAATGCGGTACTTGTTGTTCTCCCCACCCCATGATCTAAGCATGTCACATCCATGACACAATTTGGTTCATAGCCTATTTTTAGTACCCTAGCCCAATCCTACAACCAAACAAGGACAAGGATGAGACCACCGTACTACAATAGGCTATGTCCATAGACCTCTAATAACTGCTAAGTCTTCTAGCATACAAAGTTTCTATTAGCAGTTATCCCTAACTTACGGCCCACACGTACAGGAGGCCAAACCCTGCACGCAAGTCCGTGATCTCTATATGAGACTCACACTCGTGTCACAACTGTGTCACGTCCAATAAACCTAATGATGCTACATGATAATGGGGTAGTCTCATGAACAAGGTCAATGCAATACATAAATAAAAATATATCGCGACGACACCATCGCGCACATTTTATATACAGTTAAAATATATGAACTAAAGACAGAAAATAAAGATGCATGCAACATATGGAATATGAATAACAGTACAATGGCAAGGTATACTTGCCTGCTCTAAAAAATAATGAAGTCACAACTCAAGGCGTCGTCCGATCTACCCGTCACATAAATTAAACAAGTTAGGTTACAAAAGTGGGTGAATAGGTTCCTCCATTTTAATTAATTTTTAATTCTGAATAAATAACCTAAAATAGTATTTTAATCTTATTATAATCTGATTTTATTGTTAAACCCTAATTTTGGTCCAAAGAAAGTCAACTTTACGGATTTGTGATCCATGGTACGCAAATCGAGGCAATCCGTTGACCAAAAAGTCAACCAACTCAAATCCTAGATTTGTGTGTGGAATCCTATAGATTTTAACGCTACATGAATGCTGGAATCAACAGTTTCATAAAATCATAAGTCGGTAAAGAGTTATGGCCACAAGGGTGCACAGATGACAGTTTTCGGTGGTTTCCATCATCAACATTTCCATCATCAACTTATGAATTTTGTACTCTTTAAATTTTTAAATTCAATTTCCATCATCAACATTTCAAATAGGTGATCCAACAATCAAATTTAAATTTTAATTCAAATCATCAAATTATAAAATTTTGAATTTAATTCACCAATTGTTCAAGTCTAAAATTCTATATTTATCCTTAAAATTTAAATCGATGATTCAACCTTCAATATTCAAAATTTAAATCATGTGCTCAAAGTATAAATATTTGGTCCGCAATATCAAGATTTTATTATTCATTAAATCATCATTATCTTAATCATTTTTCCAAAAACTTTTCCAAATTAAAATGACTTAAATCTCCCAATCTAATTTTACTTGATCACAATCTAAAAGGATTTCATCTCAAGTTAACAATGCAACTTCTACCCAACTTAGAATTTACCTATCTATCACATAAGGCTATACATTTAAGAAAATATTCCTCAAATTATTTAATCATGTTATTCAATCCTCAAAACTTTAACACCAATATCTCACATGTGATATGCCCTTAATTACAAAAGATAGTCACCAAATAATGCGGTTGGCCTATGGTGTATATCTAGTACTCTCTGTGTATCAACTTATACCAAGCACGAAGTTTTGTCCTTCCAAAATAAGGGAAGACGGAAAACAATAATAAAGAGTTCAAAGTAGAGGTGATAGAATACAAGTATGGGGATCAAGGCGGTTAGAGAATTCAAAATGGAATTGTCAAGGCAGTTGTGGATTGAAATCCTATTTTGGTAATTCCTATTCACATACTCGTATTAGTACAGTTATGTAACCGATACGATCCGTTCAGACATATCTAGAGCGCAAGTACAGGTGTCTACTAGTCAACTATATATCTCAATCCACGTAAAGTATTATTGCGAAGGACGAATCAAGCGCACTATGGTTGATCAGACCGTAATACACTAATTCTGAAATGTATTATTGTGGGCCTCCCCAATAATACATATGTCATGAACAAGCTTGATAAAGAATAAGCTTGTAAAAAAAAACTAGGCTATAATAGCAGCATAAGTCAAGGTAGTAGAACAAATATAAATACACTGGATTATGATGAAAGAAGGTACATAACAATTCAAGTTCACACAAGAAATAAGAGTCCATAATCTCTACAGTTGTCATACTAACTCCTTGTTTAAGTTGCTAGTCAAAAATAGGGTATGGGCTTCTAAATTCTATCGTCTGAATAAATACTGTCATTTTATGCTAGTATACAATTAATGTCATTCAATTACACTTCATTAATGGGACAAGAGGACTATGTGATACTATATTGTGAGGCATACTACCAAAATTAAAACAATAAACTCTGACAGTCTTAAAGAGAATTCTACAAGGTAACCTTGCACTTGTAAATAGAGTAGAACTCTTATTAGGGTATACGAGAAAGATCTTGGTATCTATTAGGGTCTCCTATTGCATTATATAGGTATTGGTCATCTTATGTCTTAGTCATAGTGCTCATAGAATAAAGGTGTCAACATTAAGAATGGAAAAGTTACTGGCCTTTAAGTAAAATAGAATATAACTTGTATCAAGGTGTGGTACAAGTTACGTGATTTAACACTAAGGGATGATCATCGGGTCACAGTCTACATGAATAACTTAAAACTATCAAGTTCTAACTACTAATCACAATAATTTAAAAATTCAAGATTATAACTATAACCTTAGAAACCTATATATCCTATCATAGAATACAATCACTTGGTCTATAATTAGAGGTGTCAAGTGGCACGAGTTGAAAGATGAAGAAAGGAAGAATATAATTTAGTCGTCGCGCATTAGCGAACGCTAAGGTCGCAGAGGAACAAGGTATAAAAATTAAAATAGAGGGCTCTAGATAGCATCATGGTTTTCTAAAGGAAAGTGGTATGCTAGTCTCTGTGTTTGAGGTATGATCAGAAAAATATTTTATGCATTGCTCTTGGCTTTCTAAGGTACTGTCTGCTTATCTCAAGACAAGAATCTAAATTTATAGTTCTCCAATACTTATCTAACTGCGAAGGTTAGGTTCAGTCCTAATATTCAATTTTGGTTTCCTATTGGTTCCTCAATACTAGGGTCAACCAATATGGCCAAATTTCTAACTAACCCTAGTAGTATCTATACTACTCTCAAGTCCTCATAATACATCAAGGGGAAATGGTAAACCAAGCTATAGATAAGGAATTCTATGGTTCACTAGATATTCTAAACTTAGTGGTGTGTCAACACTCTAGTGGTACTCTTAATAGGAAGGTTACCCTACTTATCATCTAACAACAAGGACTTCTATATTCTAGGAGGGGGCTATACTCAAGGAACTATTAGGTAAGTACATGAATCAAGCAGGATTAAATTGTTCAGATAGAACAGATAGGAGGAAGATGAATCATAGTCAATTATGGATGAGATCCTATACTCTAGTCCTAGGTGCAGGCTTGTCCGGTACAGTAATGTAACCGAGACAATTTGCTCTCGACCTGCATGGGCCACCACATCCTGTCAGAAGATGTTATCCCCTACCATGTTCAGCGGATACTTCTTCATATATATTTTATCGTGTGTATTAGGTATTGATTTATTATATTTTGTGTTCACACACTGCTCATGTTCAGTGTGCTTATGTTCGTGTACACACCCTGCTTATGTTCAGTGTGCCCATATTTATGTTCGTAACGTGTCATGATTGGATCCATTGGTATTAGTTGGGGATGGGGGAGTAGGAGTTGATTATGTGATCAAAGCCCCAGTGTATTCGTGTACATGTCGATTACATACCACACTTGTAATCGAGTTACCTTATTATATTTATGTTCAACCTAAACCGATCACATAATAAACTTGTATTCTGAGGCACATTAGTTAGATTTCAGTTATTCCTTTATATTACAGATATTTATATTGCTTGTTTTTCATTCCAGTACATTACCTGTTCACTCTAGTTTATTTCATTCATATATTTAGTTATCTTGTATTCTTTTCTATTATCTGTTTTATATGCTCGATTATGTATTTGAAACTGCTTTCAGATGTATATACTTTGCTCCAATCATGACTGAATATATTTTTCCAGATGATTGGCTCATAGATCAGTGTCCTACATTCTACGGGTCATTGGATGGTGTACCATTAGAGGATACTCCTATAGACTAGGAGGACTCAGTTCCAGAGCCTGAGGAGGTTTAGTTTATTTTGGTGGACTTATAGTAGACTATTATTGAGATTCATGGCATGTATATTATTTCAGACTTGTAGATTGTATCTTCATTCTTTTTTTCGTTATTCCATTCGTGCTTTATCTTTCTTAGTTTGTATTATGATTGAGTATAGTTACATTTGTGAGATATTGTTCCTCCTTTTGGAGTTGAGATGATTGACAGATACCATATATACATTGTTAAGATGTTAGTTAGAGTTGACCCAGATATTGTTTTACTGCCGATGCTGCGGCTTAGGCTGGGTGTACCCACGTACTCGTGCCCGAATATTCGGATGTGGGTCATAACAAAACGAGTATAAACGAGTGATTCAAATCAAAACATAGTATGAAATCAAAATATGGTATAAACTGGGGTAGAGTCGTTGATTGTAATCGAAATATAGTATAAACAGGGGTAGAGTCGTAAAAGCGAGTATAGATTGGTGATTATAACAGAAATATAGTGTAGAATTGTCACTACCACATTTTTAAGAAAGGGTATTTTAGTCTTTTCCTATTTAATTAAATATTGATTTGTTGTATTTTTAATTGTTGTTAGATATTATTTAATTATTTTGGACTTATATTAGTGGACCCAACTAGTTTAGTTTGGATCCATGGACCAACATGAATTAATTAGTTAGACTTGGCCCATTTAGAAAGCCCATTGTTAAGGAGATGGATTAAATTAATTAAATTATTAGACTAAAAGCTTCCTTCCTTAATTATTTCTTCATGAGAGGCCCCAAGGGGTACATTGGATATTTTATAACTGCTTGGGGAAGGGGTAAGGCCGGCCTATATTAGAGGGGGGGAAATTTCTCTCTCCTCTCATTCTCATTTCCAATTCTAGATCTAGAATTTCCCACTCCCAAATTCCTTTCATTCACATTCCAATTCCCTACCAAATTCATTCCAAATTCTTCCAAATTCACCATTAGAAAGTTGAGAAGCAAGGATCTAGAAGGAGGAAGCAAGGATCTACAAAGAGGAGCAAGGATCTACAATTTGGAAGCAAGTTCATCTTAATTGCAGGTTTCATTGGGAATCCATCTCCCAATAGGTATAATTCAGTTTTTTCCATTAAAATAGCTTCTAAATCTGAGATTTAATCATGTAAAATCAACCTATATGTATGTACTACCCATAGGACTTGGTTTTGTATTCATAGGAGACCCATGGAGAAAGTTATGGTGCTTTTTGTGTCAATTTTGATGGAATTCCGAATTTACATTTTGTTGTGTGTGTCAATTGATCCTATAGATCAATTGGGCATGTGCTTATGTGTTTGGGGCTAGTGTCGTGTCCACAATTAGGTACGTGTAGGTCGTATCCCAACAAATTGGTGATACGTGTCATTTTGGGGATTTTTTCTCCGACACGGGACTTTGTACATGTCGTATTTTGACACGGACACGTAGATCTAGTTTTGACACTTTGATTTGTTCATAAATAAATATGTGTAACTTGTTTGTGTCCTTCGGGGTGCAATTGGTTGTGTGTTGGACTCGTGTCGCATGCGTATCCTAGATCTAGTGGGATACGGTGTGATACTCTCCAATTGTATGTATTTATGAATAGATCTAATTATTTATGTTTTAATTCTTGAATTATAGTTAGTAAATATATATGGATGTTATATATTTATTTTTAGTGTATTTATTATAGTATTTATTGTAGCATAAATCTATATATTTTTATGTGTACTAATATGATGTATAAATATATATGTAGCTTTCTTTACATGCATTTATATATATTACAACTTATATTAATAAAATAAATTATATATAAATGTTTTATAAAATATATTTATGTGCTTAAATATGTAATTATATTAATTATAATTATTATGTAATTATTTGTATATTAATGAATATATTTTTATGTGTGCTTCTAGCCATGTAAAATATGTACATTAATACATGCAATGTGTTTGTAACTATTAGTATTTATTTGTGTAGGATTATGTATATATATATAAGTATATATTTATTTAATTGTTATATATATATATATATATATATATATATATATATATATATATATATATATATATATATATTGATTTATATTGATTTATATTTATTAATATATATATATATAGTTATATATTAATTATTTTTTCGCGACAGCGGCTATTAATGACAGATGCTGTCATTAAAGCAGCAGCCGCTGTAGCAGTCTTTGGGCATTAATGACAGTTCTGTCATTAATGCAGCGGGCGGGATTGAGCAGTTTTTTAGCGGCAGTTTTTCTGCGACAGTTTGAACTGTCACCAATCAGTCAGCAGTGGATTTTATATACAGCGTTTTGGCGACAATTTTTCTGTGACAGTCGGGACTGTCACTATAGGTCTGTTTATTGAAATTAATTGTTTTCCACACAGTTTTTCAGTGACAGTTAGGCAGTTTTGGGTTTACACTTTATATATTATATTTTTATATATATATGTATATCTAAATGTATTTGTGGTGAGATATAATACTAGTATTGTTATTATTTTATTTATATATAATATATTAGTTTATATATAATATATTATGTATTAGAGTAAATAATATACCTATATGTATCTTGAGCATTACTTTGTGTGGATACTAATTGGGTTCAAAACCTTGATTCCTAAATTGTTGTATTTAATATTCTATATTATGCATTATTATTAATATTAGTATTGTGAGGTTTATTTTGGATTCACGTATCCGAAGATACGGTATCCTAATATTTAAGGACGTAGTCTTATGACTTAGAGTTTAGTATTTTGATCCAAGTTTTTGGTGCTAGACTTGTACAACCTAGAAATAGATAGTTGACCTTGGGTTGACCATAGTTGACTTTATTTGACTTTAGAGTTGACCACAGTTGACTTTTGACTTAGAATTGACTTATTGACCTAGAAGTTGACTAGTTTAACTTGTTCTCTTTTCGGGACCTTGTATTGATGTTGTATTCCATATCTAGGTCTTCGAGGCACCGAGTCAGATATCTGTGAGACTATTCTTTGGACTTCAGGCGAGTACGTTCTCTGATAGTTTCTCATTTATGATATCCTCTATGTTCACTGTATCTAGTGTAGATATCCATGTTCTCTTGACACTATGGTTACACGGATTGGTATATCCGGATCTCGTCATGAGATGTTATTCCTTGGTATATGGTGTATATGGTGCAAGTATTGTTTCATTGGTTATCTTATACATGTACAGACACCGATTCTCGGGGAGACTAGCTATCTTCTTGGGGAATCTCGTGCCATAGCATACCGTGGTTGGATCTATTATACCAGTCGGGGGTGGGGAGTATTAGTATAGATATGTGATCAAATCCCTATTGAATAAAGTACTGGTAAATGAATAGTGTTGATCATAAACCGCACTTATGATTAGCCAGGCCGCATTGCATCTTGCCCAAGCCGATCACATGTTAAGCTAGTACTCACACACTTAGTCATTAGTATTATTGTTTCATTGGCATATCGTTCATTATTGTATTTATTTCCAGTATTTCCTTATCGTACATATATCTATTATATTTATTGTGCATCTTGTTTATCCACAGCTATTTACTGCTACATAGTTTTTATCATTAATTAGAACTGTTGTTACAGATGTACTCTGCTCCTTTCTTGACTGGATAAATTTTTCCAGATGATACTGAGGAGTGGTACCCTACCTTTTATGGACCCCAGGATGTTGTGGGTTTAGATTCTGAGACCCTGGCTCAAGAGGGACTTATCCCAACTGAGACAGTTGACCCTGGAGTTGTAGCCTCGTTGTATTCTTTTGTACTGGATTTGTCTCCAGCTTATTGTGTTGTTCTTCAGACTCATTGATGTATTATTTTAGACTAATGAGTTGTATTGTGACTATTCTATTCTTTATCTGATTCGTGCTCATTTCTATCTTAGTTCTGTGATTGAGTATACTATTATTATTGGTGGTTCATTATATTGTTAGATAGACTATCTAGACAGCGTTCTACCGCCGATTCTGCGGCGTAGGCTGGGCGTTGTTTCCGACTAGTACCCTTACACCGGGTGCGGGTCGTGACACATTTTTGGTGGTGGCCCATGCAGGTCTAGCTTCACAAGTATGTGAATATCGTGGTAGTGCGACAATTTAGTTGTACTACTGCGAGCCTGCGATAAGATATAGGAAATAGGCTGAGATACTCAATCACATCTAGGAAAATTCTTTTGATTCAACTATTCTCCTTTGATATTGATACTTGATCTCTTAATCTGTCCTTTCCTTGATGTCTTACATCTTGTGCCATATTGATTCTTTCTTTCGCTTTGTCTCAGTATGCCGCCTATGACTAGATCACAGCAGGGGAGAACAGCTTCTGAGAGGTCTGCGACGTCCCGAGGGCCTGCACCAGTCACTTCTCCAGTAATTGGAGTGTCAGCTGCTTTCGGAGGTCCACCACCTACTCAGAGGACTGTGCCAGCTGTATCTGAGGGGCTTCCACCTCCACCTCCTGTGCCAGCAGAGGCGTCACAGATGTTTACACTGTTTCGTGAGATGCTCGAGGCACAGAGGGCTCAGTCAGAGGCACATCAGAGGCAGACCGACGTTCTACGGGAAGGCATCGAGAGTGCTCATCAGCTTGCTCGTGCTGTAGTTGAGAGAGGAGTTCCGGTCCAGCAGCAGATTGTTCCTCAGGTTGCTCAACTTCGGCCAGGCAACATTCAGGACTTCAAGAAACTGGAGCCTAGGGTTTTCAAAGGGACGGAGGGCATCGTCTATGCTGATGATTGGCTCGAGGACATTGAGCGTCTTATGAGGGTATCCCATCTTTCTGAAGATCTGAAGGTTGAGGCGGTAGGACTTCAATTGTTCGACGTCGCTCGCACTTGGTTCAGGAATGAGCCAGTACTGGTTGACGTAGGACAATCTTGGGAGGTATTCAAGGACCTTTTCAAGAAGAAGTTTTTTGCCCGGATGGACAGGCTTGACTTGGGGAGACAATTTGAGAGTCTCATTCAGGGTAGCATGTCTATGGAAGAATACGCTGCGGAGTTTGGTAGGTTGAGCCAATTTGCAGAGTATTTGGTGAGGGAACCGGAGGTTCGAGCTATTCGTTTCCGTGAGGGTCTAAACTGGGAAGTAAAGATTCTCATTCCGTCTTTTTATGAGACATAATCGGAGATACTTGCGGAGGCACGCAAGGTTGAGCGGGATCTGGGTTTGAAGACCAAGAGAGACCGTGATTCTTTTCTGGGGGACAACGGCAGTGCAGTATCTGCCAAACGTCCTCATTTCCAGTCCAGACCTTTCCAGCAGCCACAGCAGAACCAGACTCCAGCTAGAGTGCCTTTTTACCAGGCACCTCAGCAGCAGAGACAGTTACAGCAAGCTCCATGCAACTTCTGCAAGAAGCCCGGCTACATCTGGGAAGTTTGCAGGAGGAGCTAGGCTAGGAGTTTGTTTGTATTGTGGTACTGAAGGGCATCAATCGAGGGAGTGTCCTCGTCGTGCAGTTCAAGGAGCAGCTCCAGCTCCGAGGACACAAACGAGACCACCAGCAGCACAGCCGAGGGGACCGCTTCCGACACAGCAGCAACGTTTTGTCCAGCATCAGCAACAGGGAGGTGTTCGGCAGGGATGAGCGTTTGCTATGACCGTCGAAGAGGAGGAACCCACCGGAGATGTCATCGCAGGTTCTATTCTTCTTGATTCTATTCCAGCTTTAGCTTTGTTTGATAGTGGTGCTTCTCATAGTTTTGTATCTGTTTCTTTTGCTCTAAAGCATGGTTTGGTAGCTGAGTCTTTGCTTAGGACTTGCAAGATCATGACCGGGGGAGGCATTATCCTGGTTAATAATATTTGCAAGGATCGGAGAGTTACTTTGGGAGGCCGGGAGTTGAGTGTGTGTTTACTTGTAATGCCACTTCCGAGCTACGACATTGTACTCGGGATGGATTGGTTGAGTAGGCACCGTGCTAGCATAGACTGTAGAGGAGGAAGAGTTTTGTTTGGTCCGCCAGGAGATCCAGAGTTCGAGTTTGCTAGAGGAGCTGCAGAGCAGGGCGAAGGCATTATTTGTGGAGCTATGGTGGAAGACAAGGAGTTGCCGCATCCATTGATAGCAGAGTTCTTGGATGTGTTTCCTGAGGAATTGCCAGGATTGTCGCCAGATCGAGATGTTGAATTTTCTATAGACTTGGTGCCAGGTGCAGAACCAATTTCGTAGCATGTCTATAGAGTAAACAACAGCGAGCTGGTCGAGTTAAAGAAGCAGGTGGACGAATTGCAGGATAAGGGGTTTATCAGATCGAGTTCTTCACTATGGGGAGCCCCGGTATTGTTTGTACCGAAGAAGGATGGATCGGTGCGCATGTGCATTGATTACAGGGCTCTGAATAATCTCACTATCAAGAATAAGTATCCTTTGCCATGGATTGATGATCTGTTTGATCAATTGGGTGGTGCCAAGGTATTTTCTAAGATAGATTTGAGATCAGGCTACCATCAAGTGAAGGTGAAGCCGGAGGATATACTGAAGACTGCTTTTAGAACTCGGTATGGTCAGTACGATTTTATGGTGATGCCGTTTGGTTTGACTAATGCACCGGCGGTATTTATGAACTTGATGAACAAGGTGTTCCACCAGTACCTTGACAAGTTCGTGGTGGTGTTCATCGACGATATACTCATATACTCGAGGACACCGGAGGAGCATGAGGAGCATTTGAGGATTGTGTTGAATGTACTAAGGAAGAAGAAGTTGTATGGGAAGTTGTCCAAGTGTGAGTTTTTCTTGGACAAGGTGTAGTTCTTGGGGCATGTTGTGACTGGTGATGGTATTTCAGTGGATCCGAAGAAGATTTCAGCAGTGGAATCTTGGAAGACTCCGAGTTCAGTAGCAGAGATCAGGAGTTTCTTGGGATTGGCAGGCTATTACAGGAAGTTTGTACAAGATTTTTTGAGGATTGCCGAGCCGATGACCAGACTCACAAGGAAGGATATGGAGTTTGTTTGGACGAAGGATTGCCAGGTTGCTTTTGAGGAGTTGAAGAAGAGGTTGACGTCTGCTCCTATTTTGACGTTGCCATCAGGGCCGGAGGTTTCACTATTTATAGTGATGCATCGGGGAAGGGTTTGGGTTGTGTTCTTCAGCAGAATGGGAAAGTGATTGCCTATGCATCCAGGCAATTGTGTCCTCATGAAAAGAACTATCCGACCCATGATTTGGAGTTGGCAGCCGTCATATTCGCCCTGAAGTTGTGGAAACATTATTTGTACGGAGAGCATGTGGAGATCTTCACAGACCACAAAAGCTTGAAGTACGTTTTCACGCAGAATGAGTTGAACATGAGGCAGCGTCGGTGGTTGGTACTGATGAAGGATTTTGATATCTCTTTGCAATATCATCCTGGGAAAGCAAATATAGTTGCCGATGCTTTGAGCAGGTATCCGGTAGCTATGTTCTTGACGCAGGATCGATATTTCTTGGAGGACTTGGAGAGCTTGGGCATTGAGGTAATTGTTTCTGGGTATGCTATGCAGATGTGGGGATTGCAGATACACTCAGATTTGATGGACAGGATCAAGGCAGCATAGTATGATGATGTATCTCTAAGGAGTATCAGAGCTCAGGTGAGAGCAGGATTGGAGGATGATTTCATTATTGCAGAGGATGGATCTTTGAGGCATAGAGTTAGATCGTGTGTGCCTAGTGGGGAGTTACGAGAGGAGGTGTTGCAGGAAGCGCATCGCTCTCAGTATTCCATACATCCAGGTGCTAACAAGATGTATCGGGATATACGAGAGAGTGTGTGGTGGTATGGCATGAAGAGGGAAGTGGCACAGTTTGTATCCAGATGCTTAGTGTGCCAACAGGTGAAAGCCGAGAGGCAGAGGCCAGGAGGTTTACTTCAGCTATTACCCATTCCGGAGTGGAAGTGGGAACACATTACTATGGATTTTGTGTCCGGACTTCCACGATCTCCAGGAGGGAAAGACGCGATTTGGGTCATTGTTGATAGGTTGGCCAAGTCGGCCCATTTCTTGCCTTTCAAGGTGGGTTTGTCTACGGAGAAGCTGGCAGAGATGTATGTGAGGCAGATCGTTAGGATACATGGAGTTCCCGTCATCATAGTCTCAGATCGAGATAGTCGTTTCACTTCTCATTTCTGGAGGAGTTTGTAGGAGAG
The DNA here is from genome assembly GCA_036927795.1 of Iris macrosiphon. Classification (NCBI taxonomy): domain Eukaryota; kingdom Viridiplantae; phylum Streptophyta; class Magnoliopsida; order Asparagales; family Iridaceae; genus Iris; species Iris macrosiphon. The sequence continues at coordinate 189,161 of JAYESA010000304.1, forward strand.
TTTGGGCACTCAGCTCAAGTTCAGTACTGCATATCATCCCCAGACAGATGGGCAGTCAGAGAGGACTATCCAGACTCTCGAGGATATGTTGCGCACTTGTGTACTAGATTTCGGGGGTTCTTGGGAGGACCATCTCCATTTGGTAGAGTTTGCTTACAACAACAGTTACTAGGCCAGTATAGAGATGTCACCTTTTGAAGCTCTATATGGTCGGAGGTGTCGTACTCCTTTGTCTTGGGATGATGTTGGAGAGAGAGTTTTGCTTGGGCCAGAGATGGTTGTGGATGCAGCAGAGAAGGTTCAGTTGATCAGAGACAGACTTCGAGTGGCGCAGGACAAACAGCGGCATTGGGCCGATAGCCATCGGAGACCTTTGGAGTTTGAGGTATAGTTTAGATTTTGTTTGTGCTTGTTCTTGTTTGTTATAGATTAAGTTCTTAAGATGGTATTTTGTTCTAGGTGGATAGTTTGGTGTTTCTGAGGATTTCTCCGATACGAGGCACGATTCGCTTCGGTGGAGGCGGAAAGCTTAGTCCGCGATTCATCGGACCTTTCACTTTTCTAGAGAGGGTCGGTGCAGTTGCTTATAGACTAGATTTGCCACCTGCATTGGAGGGAGTGCACAACGTGTTTCATGTGTCGCAGTTGAGACGATACGTGGCCGATCCTAGCCATGTATTGGATCACTCGGAGATAGAGGTTGGCCCTACTCTTAGCTATCCAGAGCAGCCAGTTGAGATTCTGGATCGGAGAGAGAAGGTGCTGAGGAACCAGACTATTCCTTTGGTGCGCATTGCATGGAGGCATCATTCTCCGGGGGAGTCTACCTGGGAGAGAGAGGATAACATGCGAGAGCGTTATCCATATTTGTTTGTACCTTGAGGTATGTTATTTTCTAGTTATGTTCTGTTCATTGTTATGTTCTTTCATAGTTAATTGTGATTCTTTAGTTCTGTTCTGTGATTTTCTGGGGGTAGTTTTCATCTTTGAATTTCCAGGACGAAATTTTTTAAGGAGGGTAGACTTGTCACTACCACATTTTTAGGAAAGGGTATTTTAGTCTTTTCCTATTTAATTAAATATTGATTTGTTGTATTTTTTAATTATTGTTAGATGTTATTTAATTATTTTGGACTTATATTAGTGGACCCAACTAGTTTAGTTTGGACCCATGGACCAACATGAATTAATTAGTTAGACTTGGCCCATTTAGAAAGCCTATTGTTAAGGAGATGGATTAAATTAATTAAATCATTAGACTAGAAGCTTCCTTCCTTAATTATTTCTTCATGAGAGGCCCCAAGGGGTACATTGGACATTTTATAATTGCTTGGGGAAGGGGTAAGGCCGGCCTATTTTAGAGGGGGGGGATTTCTCTCTCCTCTCATTCTCATTTCCAAATCTAGATCTAGAATTTTCCACTCCCAAATTCCTTCCATTCCCATTCCAATTCCCTACCAAATTCATTCCAAATTCTTCCCAATTCACCATTAGAAAGTTGAGAAGCAAGGATCTAGAAGGAGGAAGCAAGGATCTACAAAGAGGAGCAAGGATCTACAATTTGGAAGCAAGTTCATCTCAATTGGAGGTTTCATTGGGAATCCATCTCCCAATAGGTATAATTCAGTTTTTCCCATTAAAATAGCTTCTAAATCTGAGATTTAATCATGTAAAATCAACCTATGTGTATGTACTACCCATAGGACTTAGTTTTGTGTTCATAGGAGACCCATGGAGAAAGTTATGGTACTTTTTATGTCAATTTTGATGGAATTCCGAATTTATATTTTGTTTTGTGTGTCAATTGATCCTATAGATCAATTGGGCATGTGCTTATGTGTTTGGGGCTAGTGTCGTGTCCACAATTGGGTACATGTAGGTCGTATCCTAACAAATTGGTGATACGTGTCGTTTTGGGGATTTTTCCTCCGACACGGGACTTTGTACATGTCGTATTTTGACACGGACACATAGATCTACTTTTGACACTTTGATTTGTTCATAAAAAAATATTTGTAACTTGTTTGTGTCCTTCGGGGTGCAATTGGTTGTGTGTTGGACTCGTGTCGCATGAGTATCCTAGATCTAGTGGGATACGGTGTGATACTCTCCAATTGTGTGTATTTATGAATAGATCTAATTATTTATGTTTTAATTCTTGAATTATAGTTAGTAAATATATATGGATGTTATATATTTATTTTTAGTGTATTTGTTATAGTATTTATTGTAGCATAGATCTATATATTTTTATGTGTACTAATATGATGTATAAATATATATGTAGCTTTCTTTACATGCATTTATATATATTACAACTTATGTTAATAAAATAAATTATATATAAATATTTTATAAAATATATTTATGTGCTTAAATATGTAATTATATTAATTATAATTATTATGTAATTATTTGTATATTAATGAATATATTTTTATGTGTGCTTTTAGCCATGTAAAATATGTACATTAATACATGCAATGTGTTTGTAACTATTAGTATTTATTTGTGTAGGATTATGTATATATATATAAGTATATATTTATTTAATTGTTATATATATATATATATATATATATATATATATATATATATATTGATTTATATTGATTAATATATATATATATAGTTATATATTAATTATTTTTTCACGACAGCGGCTATTAATGACAGATGCTGTCATTAAAGCAGCAGCCGCTGTAGCAGTCTTTGGGTATTAATGACAGTTTTGTCATTAATGCAGCGGGCGGGATTGAGCAGTTTTTCAGCGGCAATTTTTCTGCGACAGTTTGAACTGTCACCAATCAGTCAGCAGTGGGTTTTATATACAATATTTTGGCGACAGTTTTTCTGTGACAGTCGGGACTATCCCTATAGGTCTGTTTATTGAAATTAATTGTTTTTCACACAATTTTCAGTGACAGTTAGGCAGTTTTGGGTTTATACTTTATATATTATATTTATATATATATGTATATCTAAATGTATTTGTGGTGAGATATAATACTAGTATTGTTATTATTTTATTTATATATAATATATTAGTTTATATATAATATATTATGTATTAGAGTAAATAATATACCTATATGTATCTTGAGCATTACTTTGTGTGGATACCAATTAGGTTCAAAACCTTGATTCCTAAATTATTGTATTTAATATTCTATATTATGCATTATTATTAATATTAGTATTGTGAGGTTTATTTTGGATTCACGTATCCGAAGATACGGTATCCTAATATTTAAGGACGTAGTCTTATGACTTAGAGTTTAGTATTTTGATCCAAGTTTTTGGTGCTAGACTTGTACAACCTAGAAATAGATAGTTGACCTTGGGTTGACCATAGTTGACTTTATTTGACTTTAGAGTTGACCACAGTTGACTTTTGACTTAGAATTGACTTATTGACCTAGAAGTTGACTAGTTTAACTTGTTCTCTTTTCGGGACCTTGTATTGATGTTGTATTCCATATCTAGGTCTTCGAGGCACCGAGTCAGACATCTGTGAGACTATTCTTTGGACTTCAGGCGAGTACGTTCTCTGATAGTTTCTCATTTATGATATCCTCTATGTTCACTGTATCTAGTGTAGATATCCATGTTCTCTTGACACTATGGTTACACGGATTGGTATATCCGGATCTCGTCATGAGATGTTATTCCTTGGTATATGGTGTATATGGTGCAAGTATTGTTTCATTGGTTATCTTATACATGTACAGACACCGATTCTCGGGGAGACTAGCTATCTTCTTGGGGAATCTCGTGCCATAGCATACCGTGGTTGGATCTATTATACCAGTCGGGGGTGGGGAGTATTAGTATAGATATGTGATCAAATCCCTATTGAATAAAGTACTGGTAAATGAATAGTGTTGATCATAAACCGCACTTATGATTAGCCAGGCCGCATTGCATCTTGCCCAAGCCGATCACATGTTAAGCTAGTACTCACACACTTAGTCATTAGTATTATTGTTTCATTGGCATATCGTTCATTATTGTATTTATTTCCAGTATTTCCTTATCGTACATATATCTATTATATTTATTGTGCATCTTGTTTATCCACAGCTATTTACTGCTACATAGTTTTTATCATTAATTAGAACTGTTGTTACAGATGTACTCTGCTCCTTTCTTGACTGGATAAATTTTTCCAGATGATACTGAGGAGTGGTACCCTACCTTTTATGGACCCCAGGATGTTGTGGGTTTAGATTCTGAGACCCTGGCTCAAGAGGGACTTATCCCAACTGAGACAGTTGACCCTGGAGTTGTAGCCTCATAGTATTATTTTGTATTGGATTTGTCTCCAGCTTATTGTGTTGTTCTTCAGACTCATTGATGTATTATTTTAGACTCATGAGTTGTATTGTGACTATTCTATTCTTTATCTGATTCGTGCTCATTTCTATCTTAGTTCTGTGATTGAGTATACTATCATTATTGGTAGTTCATTATATTGTTAGATAGACTATCTAGACAGCGTTCTACCGCTGATTTTGCGGCGTAGGCTGGGCATTATTTCCGACTAGTACCCTTACACCGGGTGCGGGTCGTGACAAGAATGTAAGTAGATCAGTGAAAATGAGTCAAAATAGGCAATTATAACCGAAATATAGTATAAAAGTAGAGTAGATTTGTAGAAACATGTATTAAAATATAATTATAATCGAAATAAAGTATCAAATGCTCGTAGAATGGTAAAATCAAGTATAAATGAGTGGTTTTAACCGAAATATGGTATAAAATGAACGTAGATTACTGAAAATATATATAGATCGGTGATTCTAACCAAAGTATTGTATAAAATGGACATAAAATTGTAAAAATGAGTATAGATGGATGATTATAACTGAAATATGAGATAGAATAAGTTAAGATTGGTTAAAACGAGTATAGATGGGTGATTCTAACCGAATTATGGTATAGAATGCACCATTGATTAATAAAAATGAGTATGAATGGGTGTTTCTAAATAAAATTATGGTATAAAATGAGCTTAGATTGGTGAAAACAAGTATAAATAGGTGATTCTTACCAAAATATGGAATATAATCAACTTTGAAGGATAAAAGCGAGTATAGTTGGGTGATTTTAACCGAAATATAGTATAAAACATGTAGAATGGTAAAAATTTGCATAGTTGTGTGATTCTAACCGAAATTATAGTATAGAATGGGCATAGATTATGAAAACGAGTATAAACATGTGATTCTAATCGAAATATAGTATATATCCGGCCTAGATTAGTGAAACGAGTATAGAATTATGATTCTAACCGAAATAAGGTATCAAATGCATATAAAATGATGAAAACGAGTATAAATGAGTAATTTGAACTGAAACATGGTATAATATGATTGTAGAATGATGAAAACGAATCTAGATCATTGATTCCAATAAAAATATGTATAAAAGGGGGTAGAATCGTGAAAGCGAGTATAGATAAGTCATTCGAACGAAAATATGGTATAGAATGTGCGTAGATTAGGAAAATTGACTATAGATGGGTGATTATAATCGAAATAAGGTATAAAAGTGGCATAGATTTGTAGGAAACTAGTATTGAAATGTGATTATAATCGAAATAGGATATCAAATACTCGTAGAATGGTAAAAAACAAGTATACATTAGTTGTTTTAATCGAAATATGATATAGAATGAGAGTAGAATATAGAAAACATGTTTACTTCAGTAATTCTAACTAAAATATAGTATAAAATTGATGTAAAATGGTGAAAACAAGTATAAATGGTGATTCTAACTGAAGTATGATATAGAATGACCATAGAATTGTTAAAACGAGTATAAATGGATAATTCTAAGCAAAATATGGAATATAATAGGCCATAGTTTGATGAAAATGACTATATATGGGTGATTCTAACCAAAATTATTGTATAAAATGAGCTTAGATTAATGAAAACAAGTATAAATAGGTCATTCTAACCAAAATATGGAATAGTATGAATATAGAATGATAAAAACGAGTATGGATGGGTGATTCTAACCAAAATATGGTATAAAACGTGTAGAATGATGAAAACAAGTATATATGTGTGATTCTAATCAAAATTATGGTATAGAATGAACATAAGGCAAAATTATTTCAAGAAAGAACTTCGAGTTAATTAAAGAAAAAACAAAATAAATGAATAAAAAGGGGCGGTTAACTAGTATCTATTTTTTATAATTATTTAATAGTGAAAATGAGTATGGACGTATGATTCTAACCGAAATAAGGTATATAACCGGCCTAGATTGGTGAAATGAGTATAAAAATATGATTCTAACCGAAACAAGTTATCAAATGCTCTTAAAATAGTGAAAAAGACTACGCGAGTGATTTCGAACCAAAACATGGTATAATATGACTGTAGAATGATGAAAACAAGTTTAGATCTTTGATTCTAATCAAAATATGGTATAAAATAGAGGTTGAATATAGATGAGTGATTCTAACCGAAATATGGGTAGAATGTGCATTGATCGGTGAGAACGGGTATAGATGGATGATTCTAACAAAAATATGGCATAAAAGTGGCATAGATTTGTGGAAACGAGTATTGAAATATGATATAATCGAAATAAGTTATCAAATGTCGTAGAATGGTAAAAATGAGTAATTCTAACCAAAATACGATGTATAATGAGCGTAGAATGTTGAAAATATGTTTAGATTGGTAATTTTGACCAAAATATGGTATACAATGGACGTTGAATATTGAAATCAAGTATAGATGTGTGATTCTAACTGAAATATGATATATAATGAGCGTAGAATGGTTAAACAAGCATCGATAGATTATTCTAACCGAAGAATAGACAATATTGATGAAAACGAGCATAGATGAGTGATTCTAACCGAAATTATGATATAGAATGAGCTTAGAATTGTGAAAATAAGTATAACTAGGTAATTCTAACTGAAATATGGAATAGAATGATTGTAAAATAATGAAAACGAGTATTAATGGGTGATTTTAACCGAAATATGGTATAAAAAGTATATAATGGTAAAACGAGCATATGATAATTCTAACCGAAATTACGGTGTAGAATGAGCGTAGAATGGTGAAAACGAGTATATACGTGGATTGGTGAAAAAATGTTTAGATCGAAGAGACTAAACAAAATATGGAATAAAACGGACGTAGAATTGTGAAACGAGTATAGATGGGTGATTATAACTGAAATATGATATAGAATGAGTTTAGATTGGGTTAAAACGAGTATAAATGTGTGATTCTAACCGAATTATGATGTAGAATGCTCCATAGATTGATAAAAAATAAGTATGGACGGGTATTTCTAAATAAATTTATGGTATAGAATGAGCCTAGATTGGTGAAAACAAGTATGAATATGTGATTCTTACCAAAATATTTAGAATTTATTAAACGCGGAAGGATGAAAACGAGTATGGTTGGATAATTTTAATCAAAATGTCATATAAAGCGTGTAGAATAGTGAAAATGAGCATAGATGTGTGACTGTAACCGAAATTATAGTATAGAATGGGTGTAGATAGTGAAAACTAGTACAGACGTGTAATTATAACCGAAATATTGTATATAACTGGCCTAGATTGATGAAACGAGTATATAAATATGATTCTAACCAAAATAAGGTATCAAATACTTATAAAATGATGAAAACGAGTATAAACAAGTGATTCGAATATGAAATATGGTATAATATGATCGTAGAATGATAAAAACGAGTCTAGATTATTGATTCAAATCGAAATATAGTATAAAAGGGGTAGAATCGTGAAAACGAGTATAAATAAGTGATTCTAACCAAAATATGGTGTAAATATGCGTATATTGGGGAAAATGAGTATATATGGGTAATTCTAATCGAAATAAGATATAAAAGTGGCATATATTTGTGAAGAACGAGTATTAAAATATGATTATAATCGAAATAAGGTATCAAATGCTTGTAGAATATTGAAAACGAGCATAAATAAGTAGTTATAATCATAATATGGTATAGAATGAGCGTAGAATGCTGATAACATGTTTAGATCGGTGATTCTAACCAAAATATTGTATAAAATAGATGTAGAATGGAAAAATGAGTATATATGGTGATTCTAACTGAAATATGATATAGAATGACCATAGAATAGTTAAAACGAGTATATATGGATAATTCTAAGCAAAATACGGTATAAATAGGCCATAGATTGATGAAAGCGAGTATTGTTGGGTGATTCTAATTGAAATTATTGTATAGAATGAGCTTAGATTGGTGAAAACAAGTATAAATAGGTAATTTTAAACGAAATATGGAATATAATGAATGTATAATGATAAAATAAGTTTGTATGGGTGATTCTAACCAAAATATGGTATAGAACATATATAATGATGAAAACAAGTATATATGTGTAATTCTAACCGAAATTATGGTATAAAATGGACATAAGGAGGAATTATTTCAAGAAATAACTTCGATTTAATTAAAGAAAAAAAATGAATGAATAAATAAATAAATAAATAAGGGGTGTTAACTAGTTTCAATTTTTTATAATTATTTAATAGTAAAAACGAGTATGCACGTATGATTTTAACCAAAATATGGTATATAACCGGCCTAGATCGGTGAAACAAGAATAGAAATATGATTATAACCGAAATAAGTTATCAAATGCTCGTAAAATGGTGCAAATGACTAAACGAGTAATTTTGAACCAAAACATGGTATAATATGACTCTAGAATGATGAAAACAAGTTTAGATCTTTGATTCTAATCAAAATATGACATAAAATAGAGGTAGAATATATATGAGTGATTCTAACCAAAAATATGGTTAGAATGTGCGTTGATCAGTGAGAACGGATATAAATGGATGATTCTAACTGAAATATAGCATAAAAGTGGCATATATTTGTGGAAATGAGTATTAAAATATAATATAATCGAAATAATTTATCAAATGTCGTAGAATGGTGAAAACAAGTATAAATGAGTAATTCTAATCGAAATACGATATAGAATGAGCGTAGAATGTTGAAAATATGTGTTAGATTGGTAATTTTGACTAAAATATGGTATAAAACGGACATAGATTAGTGAAAACAAGTATATATGGGTGATTCTGACTGAAATATGATATAGAATGAGTGTAGAATGGTTAAAACGAGCATCGATAGATTATTCTAACCGAAGAATAGGCAATTGATAAAAACGAGTATAGTTGGGTTATTCTAACCAAAATTATGGTGTAGAATGAGCTTAGATTGGTACAAATAAGTAAAAATAGGTTTTTCTAACTGAAATATAGAATATAATGATTGTAGAATAATAAAAACGAGTATGGATGGGTGATTCTAACTGAAATATGGTATAAAACAAGTGTATAATGGTAAAAACGAGCATATGGTGATTCTAACCAAAATTACGGTATAGAATAGGCATAAAATGGTGACAATGAGTATAGACGTGTGATTCTAACCGAAATATGGTATATAACTTGCCTATATTGGTAAAATAAGAATAAAAATGTGATTCTAACTGAAATAAGGTATTAAATGCTCGTAAAATGGTGAAAAAGAGTATAGATGGGTAATTCTAATTTAAATATGATATAGAATGTGCGTAGAATGGTTAGAATGAGTATCGATGGGTGATTCTAACCGAAATATGGTGTAGAATAGACATAGATTGATGAAAATAAGTATAAATGGATGATTCTAACCGAAATTATAGTATATAATGAGCTTGGATTGGTGAACACATGTTTAGATCGGTGATTCTGATCAAAATATGGTATAAAATAGACGTAGAATGGTGAAAACGAGTATAGTTTGGTGTGAAATATGATATAGAATGAGCGTAAAATGGTTAAAACGAGTATGGATGTGTGATTGTAACCAAAATATAATATAAAATAACTAAATGATGGTGAAAATGAACATCTAGTTATTCTAACCAAAATTATGGTATAAAATCGGTGTAGAATTATGAAACCGTGTATCGACGTATGATTATAACCAAAATATGGTTTATATTTGGCCTAGGTTAGTGAAACGAGTATGATTTTAACCGAAATGAGCTATTAAATGATTGTAAAATAATAAAAATGAGTATAAATGAGTGATTAAAATCTAAACACTGTATAATATTGTTACGACCCGCACATGAATATTCGGGCACGAGTACGTGGTTACGCCCAGCCTACGCCGCAGCATCGGCGGTAGAATGCTGTCTGGGTCATTTCTAACTATCTAACATCTCAACAATATAATATGGTATATGTCAATCATCTCAACTCCAAACGGAGGAGCAATATGGTGTCTTACATGAATAACTAATCTCAATCATAATACAAACTAAGGAAGAATAATGCACGAATGGAATAGCGAAGGAAAGAATAAGATACAATCCACAATCTGAAAGAATAATATAAACTGTAAATCCACCAAAAGAATAGTCTAATACAATCCAATACAAATATAATCTAGACCTCCTCAGGCTCTGCAACTAAGTCCTCTTAGTCTATAGGAGTATCCTCTATAGGTACGCCGTCCTGCGACCCGTAGAATGTGGGATACTACTCTAGAAGCCAGTCATCTCGAAAAATATATCCAGTCAGGATTGGAGCGAAGTACATACCTCTGAAAGCAATTTCAATAGCATAATCGAGCATATAAACAGATATAGAAATGAAATACAAGATCACTAAACATGTAAATGATGAACAATGGATATACAGGTAATGTACGAGAATATAGAATAACAATATGAATATCAACAATATGATAAAATAACTGCAATCTAAACTAACTAATGTGCCTCAGAATATAAGTTCATTATGTGATCAGGTTGGGTGAACATGATCAGGTAAGACGATTACAAGTGAGGTATGTAACTAGAATGTACACGATGTAACAATGGGGCTTTGATCACATAATCAACTCCTACTCTCCCACCCCCAACTAATACCGATGGATCCAATCACGACACGCTACGAACACGAAATATAACAACTGAACACAAGCAGTGGGTATACACGGATATCATAACCACCGAACACGAGCGGTGGGTGTACACGAATAAGCAAACTGAACACGAGTAGTGTGTGAACACGAAATATAATCAATACCCAATATACACGATAAGATACAATGTACACGAGTACCCATTGAATACGATTGGGAATAATATCTCCTGACGGGATCCATATAGTACTAGTCCGTAAAATCACTGTGTCGGGATCAAGTATACAATTCTAGAACATGCATATATACAATATTATGAATTAAAAATATCAGAGAAATGTACTCTCCTGAAGTCCTGAGCAAGGTGTGTCTCTCGATGCCCAAGCTGGTGTCACACAACCTATATATGGTACATTTCATCAATACAAGGTTCAAGAATGAAAATAAGTAAAGTTGATGCAATTCTAGGTCGATACGCCATTTCTAAGTCAAACCAATGAAATCTAGGTTGCAAGAGTCTAATACTAAGTCACTAAGTCGATACACCATGAAACTATGCTATACTAGCTAAGCTAAGAAATAACAAGGCACTCAAAGAGCCGTATCATAAGATACGCATGTTTTCGAATATGAAATTAGTGTTTAGATATACATACAAGTCATAAATTATATTATTGTATCAAAACAATGAAAATACGATACCTTGGTCTTGCACCAATGCGTATCGCACCTATCTCGATATCCAAACTCAATACCTTGGGTATCGGCCCAATACCTTGGTAATACCTTGGTATCCCGAGGTAACCTAAACACTTAATATATATAGCTAATACAAAAATAACTAACTGTTATAATGTATCTAACTACTAACAATAACAACTAATACAAGTATATATATATATATATATATATATATATATATATATTAACAACTACTAGCTAACTTAATAAATCAAACTAACAGATAAACTGAAACTGACTGAAACCAATCACCTTAAATACTAACTACCTAAACAACCATACCTACATAATATATATAGCTAAAATTGCTAAACCGCTAATTCATACTACACTGAACCAAGCTGGACATAACTTAATCCTACTGAAACTAAAACCCCAAACCTAACCCAACTGAATAGGAACTCAAAAGATACAGAAACTGCACATAATACAGACATTGATATACAGTGCCTGATACACTGTGATACCTGAAACATCACCTACTAAACTGCACAGTGTCTCACTTGCCCGATCCTTGCCATTGTACATTGCTATGTAGATGGTTGCTGTGCCTCGACTGCTTGCTGCCCGAGTGCATAGCAACACAGAGCTCCCTGCTGAAAGCAGTTGCTCCCCGAGCCCCTTTCTATGCTATTGCTACCGTGGACTCCTCCAAGCTGAGACTGCTGCTGTAGAGTATCTGCTCTCAGTGTACATGAACTGCAGTGTGCACAAGCTGATACTGCACAGTTGGATTGAGTTTCTACTGCTCTCTATCTCCATTTATTGTGTTGCACAGTTGTTGTGCATATCCTTGCTGCTGAGCCTTGCTGTAAACTGTTTTGTCTGCACACCTCTTCAATCACTGTCTGAGCCTTGCTGTAAAATGTGTTGGCTGCATACCTCTTCAATAACTGTCTGAGCCTTGCTGTAAACTATGTTGGATGCACATCTCTTCAATCACTGCCCATCAGGGTTGCCCGACCCCCTACTGTGGCCTTGAGTCCCTTCAATGCTGATACTGCTAAGCACTGATGGGCAGTACACCCCGAGCTCTTCACTCTGCTGACTGATGCTCACCTCCTCACACACCAACACAACCACAATCACAACACTAAAACAACACCTTCACACCTATGTATAACAATACATATATATCTATATACCTCTCTATATATATAAACACAAACACATATATACATATATATAAGTAACACTAATACACACATATATCTTATATCTATATACAACACACACACACACACACACACACACACACACACACACACACACGCACACACACACATATATATATATATATATATATATATATATATATATATACATATTAACACAAGTACACTTGTATATATAAAAACATATATATATATATATATATATATATATATATATATATATATATATATATACACTTACACACATATACACAAACTCCTATACTCCAATATATACATATATATATCACTTAAATATCATCTATATATATAATTACACATGTACGTATAGCAAAGAAGACAAAACATCAAACACGTGGAGTGCACCACACTCGTATTACACTAATTCTATGATACACTTGCGATACGGCTCCAACACACAACCAAACGCATCTCGGAGGAAACGAACAAGTCTAATACACAAATTATGAATAATATGTATAGTAATTATAATAACTACGTGTCTGTGTCGTAATGTGATATGCACAAGGCCCCATTTTAAAGGAAAACCATCAAAATCAACCTGTTTCGTCAAATTGACGAGATACAGCCTACACGTACCCAATTATGGACAAGAAACTAGTCACAAACAAGCAATCATATGTTATTTAGATCTATTAGACCCAATAACAACCACTACATGTGCCAATCTCGAAATTCTCCCAAAATTGACACCAATTGGACATAACTTCCATCGTAGGTCTCCGATGAACCTAAAACTAATTTCTATGGGTAGCCTATGGATGTGGGTTAGTTTCTTATGGTTAAATCTCATATCTAGAGTCTATTTGAAAGGGGAAAACTGAAATATATCTATTGGGAGATGGATTCCCAATAAAAAAGTCCCCAAACATCAAGTAGCTCCTCTCCTTGTAGATCTTGGCCTCATCCTCCTTGCTCCTTGCTTCCTTCTTGTAGATCCTTGATATAGAAGACTCAATGAATAATTAGAAAAGAAATTAGTGAAGAATTAGTGGAATTGATGAGGGAAATGGAGGGAATTCGAAGAGGGAAATTATAGATCTAAGAATTGGAAATTTTGTGAAATAAAATAGTTTCTCTCTCCTTTATAGGTGGCCGGCCATATAACTCACCTCCAAGCAATGTGAAATATCTTAAATAACCCTTGGGGCCTCTCATAAAAAATTTAATTAGGAAGGAAAGGTTCTAGTCTAATGGTTTCTCTAATTAATCCAACCTCCTAATCCATGGGCCTAATTCATGGGCTCAACCTAACTCAATCCAAAATATTGGTTCGTGCATTCTAATAAAAGGGTTGGGTCCAATACACAAGTCTAAAACAAATCTACAACTAGCAAACAATAAATAATACAATAATTAAATAATCATGCATGCAAAATATTAATTACAAATAATCCTAAAATTAAAATTATCTATGTCAATTACTAAACTACCCTTGAGTAAAAATATGAGGGTGACAATCCTACCCACCTAAGAAAAATTTCGTCCTCGAAATTAAGGAAGAAACTAACTACCAAAAGCAAACAATACAATGAAAGAAGGAATTATACCTCACGGCTCAAACAGATATGAATATCGCTCGCGCATCTCGGTCTCTCGCTCCCAGGTACTCTCTCCAGGCGAGTGAAGCCTCCATGCGACGTGCACCAAACGAATCGTTTGGTTCCTCAGCACCTTCTTTCTCCGATTCAGAATCTCCACTGGCTGCTCTAGATAGCTAAGAGCAGGGCCCACCTCTATCTCCGAGTGATCCAACACATGACTGGGATCTGCCACGTACTGTCTCAACTGCGACACATAAAATACGTTGTTCACTCCCTCCAGTGCAGGTGGTAAGTCTAGTCTGTATGCAACTGTACCGACCCTCTTAAGTATACTGAAAGGTTCGATGAATCGCGGACTAAGCTTTTCGCCTCTACCGAAACGAATTGTGCCACGTGTCAGAGAAATCCTCAAGAAAACGAGACCACCAACCTAGCACAAAATACAACCTTAGCACTCTAACAAACAATAATCAATCATAAGCAAAATAAAACTAAAGCTATATCTCAAACTCCAAAGGTCTCCGGTGGCTATCGGCCCAATGTCGCTGCTTGTCCTGCGGCACTCGAAGTCTATCCCAGATAAGCTTCACCTTCTCTGCTGCATCCACTACCATCTTTAGTCCCAATAAAGCTCTGTCACCAACGTAATCCCAGGATAACGGAGTCTGGCATCTCCGTCCATACAATGCCTCGAATGGTGACATCTCGATGCTAGCTTGGTAGCTGTTATTGTATGAAAACTCTACCAAATGAAAGTGATCTCCCAAGAACCTCCAAGATCCAAAACACAGGTGCGTAGCATGTCCTCGAGAGTCTGAATAGTCCTCTCTGACTGTCCGTCCATCTGAGGGTGATAAGCGGTACTGAACTTGAGCTGAGTGCCCAAAGCTAGCCTACAAACTCCTCCAAAAATAGGACGTGAAGCGGCTATTCCGATCCGAGACTATGCTCACTGGAACACCGTGCAATCTGACAATCTGGCGCATATACATCTCCGCAATTCTCTCCGTAGATGTACCCACTTTAAAAAGCAAAAAGTGGGCTAATTTGGTCAACTTATCCATGATGACCCAAATCGCATCTTTCCCTCCTAGAGAGCGCGGAAGTCCCAATACAAAATCCATGGTCACAAGTTCCCATTTCCACTCCAGAATGGGTAAAGACTGAAGCAATCCTCCTGGCCTCTGTCTCTTCACCTTGACCTGCTGGCAAACTAAGCATCTGGACACGAAGCTAGCTTCCTTCCGTTTTATGCCATACTACCATACATGTCTCTCATGTCTCTATACATCTTGTTGGCACCTGGATGCATAGAGTACTGAGAATGATGCGCCTCCTGCAAAATCTTCTCGTGCAATGCTTTCTCGGTACACATAACCTAGTACCGTGTCGCAATGATCCATCATCTGCGACGATGAAGTCATCTGCCAGCTCGACCTGAACCTGTGCTCTGATGCTCCTCAGACACTCATCCTCATACTGTCCGGTTCTAACCCGGTCCATCAGCTCTGACTGAACCTGAAGTCCCCACATCTGTGCTGCGACTCCAGGAATCAATACCTCAATGTCCAAACTGTTAAGATCTGCCAATAAATATCTGTCTCTAGTCAAGCACATAGCCACGGGATACCTGCTCAAAGCATCCATGACTACGTTGGCCTTCCCTGGATGGTACTGCAAGGATATGTCGAAGTCTTTCACCAGCTCCAACCATCGCCGCTGCCTCATATTGAGCTCTTTCTATGTAAACACATACTTTAAGCTCTTATAGTCTGTGAAGTTCTCTACTCTCTCTCCATATAAATAGTATTTCCATAATTTGAGATCAAAGATAACCGTTGCCAACTCCAAATCATGGGTAGGGTAGTTCTTCTCATGCGGACGTAATTGCCTGGAAGCATAGGCAATCACCTTCCCATGTTGCTGTAACACACAACCCAAACCCTTCCCTGATGCATCACTGTAAATGGAAAATTCTTCTACTCCTGATGGTAGTGTCAAGATGGAAGCTATAGTCAATCTCATTTTCAGCTCCTCAACTGCTGACTGACAATCCTTAGTCAAGACGAATTCTTCGTCCTTCCTGATCTGTCTAATCATCGGCTCTACAAGTTTGGAAAAGACCTGAACAAACCTCTGATAGTAGCCCGCCAATCCAAGGAAGCTCCTGATCTCTACTACTGAACTCGGGGTAGACCACGATTCAACTGCTGAAATCTTCTTCGGGTCTACCGAGATTCCATCTCCTATAATAACATGCCCAAGGAATTCAACCTTATCAAGAAAGAATTTACACTTCGATAACTTGCCATACAGCTTCTTCTTCCTGAGGGTCTCCAGAACAATCCTTAAGTGATGCTTATGTTCCTCTAGGGTGTTCGAATATATCAGAATATCATCAATGAAGACTACAATAAACTGGTCTAGGTACTGATGAAACACCTTGTTCATCAGGTTCATGAATACTGTCGAGGCATTGGTCAACCCAAACGGCATCACCAAGAACTCAAACTGTCCATAACGAGTCCTGAAAGTTGTCTTTGGGATGTCTTCCCTCTTCACTTTCACCTGGTGGTACCCTGACCTCAAGTCTATCTTGGAGAATACCTTCACTCCGCTTAACTGGTCAAACAAGTCATTTATCAACGGCAACAGGTATTTGTTCTTGATAGTGAGGTTATAAAGTGCCCTGTAGTCGATACACATACGTACCGATCCATCCTTCTTTGGTACAAAAAGTACCGGAGCACCCCATGGTGATGAACTGGAACGGATAAAGCCCTTGTCTTGCAACTCATCCACATGCTTCTTCAACTCCGCCAGTTCGCTGTTGTTTACTCTATAGATGTGTTGGGATATCGGCTCTGTGCCTGGCACTAAATCTATAGAGAATTCCATATCTCTGTCCGGCGGTAACCCCGACAACTCCTCTAGAAAGACATCCATGAACTCTGCAATCAACGGGTGTGGCGGCTCCTACTCTTCTACCAAAGCTCCACAGAAATCGCCTTCGCTCTGCTCTGCTCCTCGGATGAACACGAACTCTGGCTCTCCTGACGTCTGAATTAAAACTCTACCTTCACGACAATCGATACTATCCTGATGTCTACTCAACTAATCCATCCCGAGTACTATATCATAAAGTGGCATTACAAGTAAATATACGCTCAACTTATGGCCTCCCAAATATACTCTTTGGTTCTTAGAAATCACTGACTAGGATGATGCAACCCCCGGTCTTGATCTTGCAAGTCCTCGCCAACGGTTCAGACTCAAGATGATGCCTCAAAGCAAAAGATACAGATATAAAGCTATAAAAATTACCAAAATCGAACCAAACATGAGTTGGAAAATAACGAGATAAACTGAACCAGAGATGACATCGCCAACTGGCTCCTCCTCCTCGATAGTCAAGGCAAAAGCTCGCCCCTATCGCTGTGCTCCTCTCTGCTGCTAATGCTGGGCAAACTGCTGCTGCTGCGTTGGAAGAGGTCCTCTCTGTTGCTGTCCCGTTGGTTGTCATGACACGCACCTGATATAGGAATGCAAGTCGGGAATAGCGCCCAGCCTACGCCGTAGAATCGGCGGTAGAACGCTGTCTGGGTAATCTATCTAATAATAAAATGAACCACCAACAATAACAATATACTCAATCACAGATCTAAGATGGAAATGAGCACGAATATGATAAAGAATAGAATAGTCACATACAACTCATGAGTATAAAATAATACATCAATGAGAGTGAAAGAATACTAACGAAGTAAGCTGGAGACAAATCCAGTACAAGAATACTAAGAAGCTACTAATACCGGGTCATCTATCTCAGTTGGGATAAATTCCTCCTGAGCCAGGGTCTCTGACTCTAAACCCACAATATCCTGAGGTCCATAATGTGTTGGGTACCACTCCTCAGTGTCATCTGGAAAAAATATATCCAGTCAGGAAAGAAGCAGAGTATATCTCTAACAGCAGTTCTAATCAATGATAAAAATTATGTAACAATAAATAGATGTGAATATACAAGATGCACAATAGATACAAAAGAAATATATAATAAGGAAATACTGGAATAAATATAATATTGAGCAATATGACAATTAACAAGAATACTAATGACTAAGTGTGTGAGTACTAGCTTTAACATGTGATCGGCTTGGGAACATGATACAAGATTTATGGCCTGGCTAATCATACATGCGGTGTATGATTAACACTATTTAAGAGCAAGACTTGATACGAGGAGGGTATAATCACATATCTACACTAAATACTCCCCACCCTCAATTGGTATGTAGATCCAACCATGGTATTCTATGGCACGGGATTCTCTTGGTAGGTAACAAATCTCCCCGAGAATCAATGTCTGTACATGCACAAGATAATCAATGAAACAAGACTAGAACAAGATACACCATATACAAGGAATAACATCTCATGATGAGATCCGGATATACCAATCCGTATAACCATCGTGTCAAAAAATATGGATATCTACACTAAATACAATGAACAAAGAGGATATCATAAATGAGAAACTATCAGAGAATGTACTCGCCTGAAGTCTAATGAACAGTCTCACAGATGTCTGGTATGGTGCCTCGAAGACCTAGATATGGAATACAACATCAATACAAGATTTCGAAAAGGAAATAAGTTAAACTAGTCAACTTCTAGGTCAACAAGCCATCTCTAAGTCAAAAGTTAAAGTAGGTCAACTCTAAGTCAAACTATGGTCAACTATGGTCAAACTATGGTCAATTATGTCAAACTACCTATTTCTAGGTTGCATGAGTCTATCTCAAAAATATTGGGTTCAAACACTAGAGTCTAGGTTATAAAAGCTATATCTTAGGATACTACGATACCGTATCTCAGGATACGTAAAACAATTGGTAAAGCATCACATATACATATCAAATAATTATTAATTATATAAAATACTAATTACAATCATTAAATGGATACTTTGGTTTTAAACCAAGTTGGTATCACAACACTAAACCATAATCTTGATACCTAAACCCAATACCTTCGGTATCCCCAAATACCTTGATACTTACCTTGGTATTTCAAGGTAATATCTAATACCTTGTTTATACTAACTACCCATAAATAATATATGCTACCAACTAAATATTATAAATATAGTATACTAAAACACAATTAGCAATTAGGAATGTATATACATATATATTAATACCATATATACATATATATATCTATATAATATAAACTATAACTATATATAAATATAACCGCAGAAATGTCGCTAAAAGCTGTTGGCCGCCGTCGCAAATGCTGCTCCTGCTATGGCGGGAACTGCTGCTACTGTGACGAATTCCTGTTGTTGTCGATGTTGCTACTGCTATCGATGTTGTTGTGCTGCTGTTGCCTTTGCTGTTGCTGTCGCAATTGCTGCTGCGGCTGCTGTCGCTAAATCCGTTGCTGCTGCTACTGTGTGCTAATGCTGCTGCTGTTTGGTGACGCTTGAACCGTCGCCATAGCTGCTTTCGCCTCTCCCATCTCTATATATAACATAATATATAATTATTACAATATATAATATATATTTTTAACATAATATATAATTATTACTATATATAACTTACAACTATATAAAATATATGTAAACATACACACACCTCCGCAAACATATACATATACATAATAACTATTATGACATAACATACATATATATAGTAACATATATACGTACATGCATAGATAATCATACATAATATAATACATATAACATATAAGTATATATATAACAACATATATATATATCTACACATATCATAAACATATATATATATACTATAATATATATATATATAGATATATATATACACTACAACATTAAATAGCTCTTACATATGTAGAAGAATAGCTACATAAAAATATATACACATAGATATAATAGATACATAGATCTATGACACATTAATACATAAATATATAAACACAACAATATATATATATATATATATATATATATATATATATATATATATATATATAATTACACGTCATCATGTCCAAGAACAAAAGAGAAATAGATCTAGAAGTAATTGCATAAACACATGGAGCGTATCACACACGTATCCCACTAGATCTAGGATACGCTTGCGACACGAGTCCACCACACATCCAAACATACCCCGAAGGACACGAGCAAGTCTAATATATTATTTATGAATAATATGAAGAGTCAAACACAAATCTACATGTCCGTGTCAAAATGTGACATGCTCAAACTCCCGTGTCGGAGGAAAAACCCACAAATCAATACGTATCACCAAATTGTTAGGATACGACCTACGTGTACCCAATTGTAGACATGACACTAGCCCCAAACATACAAGAACATGCCAAATTGATCTATAAGACCAATTGACACACACAACAAATGTCAATCTCGGAATTCCCCCAAAATTGACACAAAAAGTACCATAACTTTCTCAATAGGTCTCCTATGAACACAAAATCAAATCCTATGGGTAGCCTATGCATATGAGTTGATTTCTCATGGTTAAATCTTAGATTTAGAACCTAAATTATGGGGAAAAAACTAAATTGTACCAATTACAAGATGGATTACCAATGTAACCTCCAAATTTGATAAAATTGGCCTCCAACTTGTAGATCCTTGCTCATATTTATAGATCCTTGCTTCCTCCTTCTAGATCTTTTCTCCACTAGTCTCCAATGGTGATTTGGGAAGGAATTGTGATGAAATTTGATTGGGAAATAATATGGGAATGAAGAAATTTGGTTGAGGGAAATTCTAGATCTAGTTTTCAAATAAAAATATGAGAGAAATATTTTTCCTCCTCTTTAATAGGCCGGCCCCCTTACCCCTTCCTCAAGTTACTATGTAATATCCATTATACCCCTTGGGGTCTCTCATGAAGAAATAATTAAGGAGGGAAGCTTCTAGCCTAGTGGTTTAATTAATTTAATCATCCTCTAAATCAATGGGCTTTCTAGTTGGGCTCAAATCTAACAATTAATACATGTTGGTCAATGAGTCTAAACTAAACTAGTTAGGTCCACTAACACAGGTCCAAAATAAATAACTAACATCTAACAATAATTAAATAATACAACAAATAATTATTTAACATGCACAATATTTAATTCATTATGAAATGACTAAAATATCCTTTCCTAAAAAATGTGGTAGTGACAAGTCTACCCTCTTTAAAATAATTTTGTCCTCGAAATTCAAAGACAAAACTACCCCCAGAAAATAACAGAACATAGCAATGAACAGAACTAAAGAACAGAACTAACTACGAAAGAACATACCTCAAGGGACAAACAAATATGGATAACGCTCTCGCATTTCATCCTCTCTCTCCCAGGTAGACTCCCTCGGAGAGTGATACCTCCATGCGACCCGTACCAAAGGAATAGTTTGGTTTCTCAGCACCTTCACTCTCCGATCCAGAATCTCAACTGGCTACTCCGGATAGCTAAGAGTAGGGCCCACCTCTATCTTTGAGTGATCCAATACATGATTAGGATCTGCCATGTACCGTCTCAACTGCGACACGAAATATATTGTGCACTCCCTCCAGTGCAGGTGGCAAGTCTAGTCTATAAGCAACTGCACCGACCCTCTCTATAATAGTGAAAGGTCCGATGAATCACGAACTAAGCTTCCCGCCTCCACCGAAGCGAATCGTGCCTTGTGTTGGAGAAATCCTCAAAAACACCAAACCAACCACCTAGAACAAAATACAACCTTAAGAACTTAATCTATAACAAACAACCAATAACAAGCATAAAATAAAAATCCAAACTATACCTCGAACTCCAAAGGTCTCCGGTGGCTATCGGCCCAATGCCGCTGTTTGTCCTGCGCCACACGAAGTCGATCTCTGATCAACTGAACCTTCTCCGCTGCATCCACAACCATCTCTGGCCCAACCAAAACTCTCTCTCCAATATTGTCCCATGACAAGGGAGTACGACATCTCCGACCGTACAGAGCTTCAAAAGGTGACATCTTTAGACTAGCCTGGTAGTTGTTGTTATAAGCAAACTCTACCAAATGGAGATGGTCCTCCCAAGAACCCCCGAAATCTAGTACACAAGTGCGCAACATATCCTTGAGAGTCTGAATAGTCCTCTCTGAGTGCCCATCTGTCTGGGGATAATATGCAGTACTGAATTTGAGCTGAGTGTCCAAACTCGCCTACAAACTCCTCCAAAAATGAGAAGTGAAACGACTATCCCGATACGAGACTATGCTGATAGGAACTCCATGTATCCTGAAGATCTGCCTCACATACATCTCTTCCTGCTTCTCCGTAGACAAATCCACCTTGAAAGGCAAAAAGTGGGCCGACTTGGTCAACCTATCAACGATGAACCAAATCGCATCTTTTCCTCCTGGAGATCGTAGAATTTCGGACACAAAATCCATAGTAATGTGCTCCCACTTCCACTCTGGAATGGGTAATGGCTGAAGTAAACCTCCTGGCCTCTGCCTCTCGACTTCCACCTGTTGGCACACTAAGCATCTGGATACAAACTGTGCCACTTCCCTCTTCATGCTATACCACCGCACACTCTTTCACATATCCCGATACATCTTATTAGCACCTGAATGCATGAAATACTGAGAGCGATACGTTTTCGGCAATACCTCCTCACGCAACTCCCTACTAGGCACACACAATCTAACTCCATGCCACAATAATCCATCCTCGGCAATGGTGAAATTATCCTCCAATCTTTCTCTCACCTAAGCTCTGATGCTCCTCAGAGATACATCCTTAAATTGTGCTGCCTTGATCATGTCCATCAAATCTGAATGTATCTGCAATCCCCACATCTGTATAGCACAACCAGGAACTATCACATCAATGTCCAAGCTCTCCAAGTCCTCCAACAAATATCGATCCTGCGTAAAGAACATATAGCTACCGGATACCTACTTAAAGCATCGGCAACTACATTAGCTTTTCCAGGATGATACTGCAAAGATATATCAAAATCCTTCATTAGTTCCAACCACCGACGCTGCCTCATGTTCAACTCCTTCTGCGTAAAAACGTACTTCAAGATTTTGTGGTCTATGAAGATCTCCACACGCTCACCATACAAATAGTATTTTCATAACTTCAGGGCGAAGATGACTGCTGCCAACTCCAAATTATGGGTAGGATAGTTCTTCTCATGAGGATGCAATTGCTTAGATGCATAGGCAATCACTTTTCCATTCTGCTGAAGAACACAACCCAAATATTTTCTCGATGCATCACTATAAATAGTGAAACCTCCAAACCCTGATGGCAACGTCAAAATAGGAGAAGACGTCAACCTCTTCTTCAATTCCTCAAAAGAAACCTGGCAATCCTCCGTCCAAACAAACTCTACATCCTTTCAGGTGAGTCTGGTCATTGGTTCGGCATTCCTTGAAAAATCTTGTACAAACTTCCTGTAGTAGCCTGCCAATCCCAAGAAACTCCTGATCTCTGCTATCGAACTTGGGGTCTTCCAAGATTCCACTGCTGCGATCTTCTTCAGATCTACTGAAATACCATCACCAGTCACAACATGCCCCAAGAACTCCACTTTGTCCAGGAAGAACTCACACTTGGATAACTTTTCATACAACTTCTCCTTCCTCAACAACTCCAATACAATCTACAAATGCTCCTCGTGCTTCTCCGGTGTCTTCGAGTATATGAGTATGTCGTCGATAAACACCACCACAAACTTGTCAAGGTACTGATGGAACACCTTGTTCATCAAGTTCATAAATACCGCTGTTTCGGATAAAATAAATGAAAGGGTGTCGTTAAAGAAAATAACGAACGGCGGGTTCTTTATTGCGAAAGAAAGCCCTTTTCTTCTTTTGTTTACAAACAAGCTTGTACAATATTAATCCTACACGAGGATGTGGGAGTACAATTTATTTAATCTAGGTAAATATTGCTATGGGTATCTGATCTGTAGCCGATCACTTTAGCCCTTGGACCACACGATGATGAAGAAGTGCCGTAGAAGACGGAGAACAGCTTCGAAGGTTGCAAAAGAGGATGGATGTACGATGCCAAAGTCGTTGATCCCCACTCTTTGCCTGAGCTCCGGATTCTTCTCTCTCAAAGATTCTGCGACCTCTCTTCAATCTCCGATTTCTCGGCCTCGGATCGAATACCGGATTTCTTGACCAATTTTCCGATCTTCAATCTTCAATTTTTTCGACCCTGGATCTGATATTGGTTTTCTTGACCAATTTTCTGACCTTGTCCTCTGTTGATAGAGATCTCTATTTATAGAGTTTTAGTGACAGTGATCACTCAGTCGGTGTAGAAATCGAGTAGTGGAAAGTACAACACTCTTTTACACAACGGTTAAAATAACCAATGCCTGCATATAGATGATCTTTTGAATGAGCGTGTGACGCGGGTCCAACTAAGGGACAAAATATGTATGACTGCTGTGAAGATCATGGCGTAGAAGCCACGTAGGTAGGTATCCCTCGTGTAGAAGAGGTTGGCGTAGAAGCCAATGTCTGTCACCATGGCATAGAAGCCAAATAGTTATCAAACCGACATAGAAGCAGAATAGGCGTAGAAGCCGAGTGGGCATGGAAGCCGTGATGGCGTAGAAGCCGAGTGGTCATAGAGGCCGTGTAGGCGTAGAAGCCGAGTGGTCATAGAGGCCGAGCAGGAACATAAGCTGAATGGGTGTAGAAGCCGCCGCGTAACCTGCCAGAGTGGTCATAGAGGCCGAGTAGGTGTAGGAGCCGAGCGGGCATATAAGCCGAAATGATGTGGACGTCTTAGCCGAAATTACGGCTTTTGGAGATATAATCAAATCTCTTGCATTAAATGCAGTGATCTGCCCCCATCCTGTGCATTAAATGCAGATTCTTGTCTTTAAGATTTGCCATCATTCTGCGCATTAAATGCAGATACGCACCTCAAATTCTGTACGAAGAGTAACTGCTGACGTGGCAGGCGGTTTGTCTTCTGCGGAGCGTAAGAAGCTCACGTCTGCCTGTGTAAGACTAGGCAGCGAATCCTATTGTATGCGCAAAAGCTGTTTACGCAAAGGGGATGTCACTAAATGACGGTTCGGTGACATTTAATCAAATCTCTTGCATTAAATGCAGAGATCCACCATCATCCCGCACATTAAATGCAGAGGCGTATTTTGACGGTCTGTTACCCTTCTGTGCATCGAACGCAGAGACGTGCCTCGGGCATCTGTCAGTATTCAGCGCTTTAAATACAGAGACGTGTCTTGAGAGCCTGTCACCGCTCTGTATATAAAATACAGAGACGTGCCTCGAATCCCGTACGATGTAAAGCTTTTGACGTGGTAGGCGGTTTGTCTTCTGCAGAGCATAAGGAGCTCTCATCTGCCTGTGTAAAACTAGGCAGCGTATTCCTCCGTATACGTAAAACCGGTTTACGCAAAGGAAATGGCAGTAAATGACAGCCTGGGTTGCAGTGTCGCACCATCATTATAGCCGTCGCCTGGGTAGTCGAGCAGTATTCCTTTGTCAGAAGTCCAGACGTCAGGTTCATTGTAGGATCTGACAGGTTCATTGCAGGATCTGATAGGGTCATTTCGGAGAATACGAAGCGTCCCTCGTACGCTTTAATGCCGCATTGAAAGTGGATGGGTTTTACGCCATAAAGGCGATGAAGCACCCTATTTTACGCTGAAGCAGCCTGGACATACTGCATTTACGCGGATGGTCCTCTGAGCTTATATTTCATGCTGTGTTCAGCAAAAAAAGCTCGTTTGCATGCTTGATGGCTCTGAGATCCTCTGTTTACGCTGTCTGCATCAACATGCTGCGTAGAGCTATCCAGCATATTTTTTATGCTTCTACAAGATCCCCTTTAAAGCTTTCAAATTCCTCGTAATTTGAAACGCTTTGAATGAAGCATGAATCGTTCCTTGTAACTCGAAACGCTTCTGAATGGAGCTTTGAAACGGTCGAGGCTGACTTTATGGCGGATTTATTGGGGATCGGTATGACCTCTCTCGCCTATAAAATGGCTGAGAAGTTAACCTGTTCTTCCCGCATTCCTTTCGCCACACAGAGATGATCGCCGGAGTTCGTCGGGTCGATCTGAGAAAGAAGAAGACCATGTTCTTCCAGCATGTAAGGAGCTAAAAAAGATGACATCTTTGAGCAAATGTCCTCTGCAACGATGGATCATGGAAGGATATCATAGCCTCCTTTGCTCGGGATAATCAGCAACTTGTATGGTGGTTCTTCGGGAGAGAGGAAGAATCATATTTCACCACGCTGCTTGCAACTGGGGCCTTCTCCCGTTACCTCCAGGGACGAGAATAGACAGACTAGCTCTGTCGTCCTTGAATGGCGTTGGATGTAAGAAAACAGATTTAGTTTCTGCTTTTCTTCTGTTGGAGGATGGGTCTAGGCCCATTTTTGTATCCTCCCACCGTTGATCATTCTTTTTGTTCATCGACTGTGGATGTCGATAAACTGCCATGGAAGAAGAGGAAGATCTCCACCAATGCGAGAACCTGGCAGAACAGATTCTGGGGGTGGCCTTCTGACGACGACGAGGAAATCCTTTGTAGACGGGATTTCCCTCATATGTAATCATAAAAAATAAAGAAAAACCCATGTAGACTGGATTTCCCTCATATGTAATCATGACTTTAATCTTAATAAAATCGTCTTTCTTCCGTGCATATGATCATCTTGCCATACTTTTTTTTGCTGTGAAGTCTGAATATGTGTAGCTTCGACACGTCTGATTCTTTACGCCGACTCTATTTAGAAAGAGTTCTAGGTCCTGTCCTGTCCTGTCTTTTACGCATAACTAGGGATGCGTAGAAAGCCGTTTAGCATTTTGAACATTAGAACTGTCCTGCTGCTAGGACTGAGGAACCGCGTAGAACTTCTGAGCTGTTACTTCTGGTAAATAGAATTCATGTTCAGACATCATCTTCAAGAATGATTCCTCGAAAATCCCTTGGAACAGGGCGAGAAATGGCTGTCAAACTGAGTTGTCATCTTGAATTTTGTAGATGAAATATTCAGACTGGAGTCTGGATGAACTTTGAATCGACCCATGAAGAAGAGTAACTTCCAATGTTGAACTCTGTATGCTTCGGGTACTTGGGATATCTTCTGGTCAAGAGGGAGTATCTTCTGTGTGAACTCTTGCAATTGACCACCTTGAGAATCGTTCAGATGTACGCGTACTCTGGCCGGCGTATCTTTCAGATGTGCGGAGAGTCATAGAGCGTGAAATCATAAGTTTACAGCCTCTGAGCGTAAACTAAATGCCATCGAGCGTGAAATCATAGACTTGTAGTTCCTGAGCATGAAGTCGTAGGTTTGTAGACTCTCGAGCATAAAAGCTACCGAGCACAAAGGCATCTGGGCGTAAAACCCGACTTGTAGTCGTCGAACGTGAAACCGTAGATTTGTAGCTGTCGAGCGTAGAAAGCTCCTTAGCGTAGAACTGTAGATTTGTAGCCTGTGAAAAAGGAAATCTTCCGAGCGTGAAGTCGTGGATCTGTTGCCTCTGAGCGTAAACTAAACGCCACCAAGCGTGAGATCATAGGTTTGGTATCTGCTAAGCGTGAAGTCATAGGTTTGTAGCCTCTCGAGCGTAAAAGCTACCGAGCACAAAGGCATCCGGGCGTAAAACCATAGACTTATACCTGCGAGCGTAAAACCGTAGATCTGTAGCTGTCGAGCGTAGAAAGCTCCTTAGTGTAGAAACCACGAACCTGCTTTGCGCGAAAAACTTTTCGAATTCGCTGACTGTCCGCCTTCTCTGAATAATAGGCTGACGTGGTACCCAATCATAACCGAATATTAATAGGGGATTTGATTCGGGATCCGAGGAGTCCATTCGAACTCTATATATACCTCAAGTTTTTGAGAGAAGAACTTTTCACCCGTCTTCTGCGAAAGAAAGCTTTCGACTGTTCGAGTTCTTCTTCATTTCTTCTCCGAGTCTTCAAAGTTTTCAGTAATGGCTTCAAAACAAGCTTCCTCCATAAAGGGAAAGAAGGTTGATTCTTCTTCTCGTTCTTCGGCTCAAGCGAGAGCGTCTCTGGTTGGACAAGGCGAACTTTATTCTGAGCGAAGCATCCCGCCGACGAGCAGTGCACCCGGCCTGAAAGGTAGAGCTTTTGGGACGAATAAGAATGACTGAAAATC
Source organism: Iris macrosiphon (assembly GCA_036927795.1). NCBI lineage: Eukaryota > Viridiplantae > Streptophyta > Magnoliopsida > Asparagales > Iridaceae > Iris > Iris macrosiphon. Next base: position 217,799 of record JAYESA010000304.1, read on the forward strand.
CTTCGCACACGTTGAACGTGACCGCGCTAGGTCATCTCCTATGGTGATAGCCTCTTTGAGGAAGATAATGCACGGAGATGTTTCACTTTTTACGCCCACATTTCTAATGTGTCAGCGTAAAGACTCCATATTTTCCGCAGTCGAGCGTAAAAGCTTTGACTGCCGAAAACTTGGTGTATACTATAAAATTTGAGTTTTACGCTTGTGGATGAACATTCTGGCATAATGACTCAAATTTTGGCAGTCTGGCGTAAAGCACAGACTGTATACTGCCAATCTTGAATTTTACGTTTAGGAAATGGATTCCAGCGTAAAAGCTCAAGTTTCACAGTCTTGGCGTAGAGCACAGACTATTGATTTTTGGCGGATGCTGCAAGTCCTGTAATGTCTAGTTATAGGAACTGACATGTTTTTCTTGTACTTTTGTAGTTAACTTGCATGAGTCTCCGCTAGCTGAAGTGATGGGCTCTGCCACCGGGATGCTGCACTCCAACTATCTAGAGGATCTGTCGCACGTGACATTTCCTATCTCCGGGCCCTAGTATCCCGAAGTAAGGGAGATTTTGATATTGGCTCAGGGCGAGCGAACGCTGCTGAACATGATTAATAGAGAGCCCCTGACTTACATAGACGGGGACCAGTACATAAAGCCGGCTTTTTTCTTCGGGGACATGATTGATAAGCAGTCCCAGACGAAGCCCAAGAGAGAACTCTGGGTTTTCCCTGCCAAGGGTCTGGTCTTGTACCTGCCCAATATACCGAGAGACTATCCCATCTCGGCCTTCTTCCATGCTACACATCCCAGGAGGATGTCGTGGACGCTGACTCCCGATCTTCACGGCAAGCCGGGGAAGATATTTCATCTGAAAGTAGCTGACCAGGGGTCGTTTGTCAGCCGCCCTTCCGGCTCTGTGACGGCGTTCAGGGGACTGTACCCGGGCAGTGTCCCGAGTGAAGACTTTTTGGTGATCCAGCCGGTCCAATTGCCGACTTTCTACAACAATTTTACGGGGTGCGAGGGAGTATACCCTAAGGTGAACCCTCGATGTGGCGGGTGGATCGCCCCCACAAATCTTCGATGGGCTCATTTAGTTGATTGGGCCCTGAAGCATTTTTAGACCGAGCTGGAGGGGATTGGTCTATTTGCCGCTGTGAGTGCCACCAGTGTTGGGTTACCTCCTAACCCCAACCTGTTTCTGGCACTGATGGAGCGATATATTTTGCTCACCGGGACTTTCGCCACTCCACTAGGGGAGTTGGGATTGGCCATGCATGAGATGGCAGAGATCTCATGACTGCCAATGGGAGATACTCCATATGAAGAGTATGTTCCCACGAACCAGGAGCTGGGGGATTCAGACCCTCGGGTAGTGGAAGTGTACCAGGAGCTGATGTGCCACTACCTCGCTTGTACCACTTTTTATGATGAGCCTTCCAATTTGGCTCACATCAGTAAATGGATGTCCTATCTCTTCTTTCACCGGCCCAGGACCGCTAAGTCGGAGAAGGTATTGGAGGGCAAGGATCTGCCTGTGAATCCCCTGAGCGTACTTAATGCTTAGGTAGTCAACGATCTCATGGTGGACGCTGGTGCTCCGGACCCGCTCCTCGACGAAGGGACGAGAAAGTATCCTGTAGGCACTAAGGCCTAGAGTTATTTGAGGCGCTGCCACAGGCCTCTGTCCAGGGAAGCTCAACTGGCTGGCTTCCTCTCCATATGGCTGCGCCGACTGGTGGTACCTGGCATCGCATCTGCGGACCGTATTCACCGTAACACGCTATGGCCTACAGTGCGTCTGGTGGTGTTTGGGGCAAGACTGGGCTTGCTCCCTGCCATGGTGTGCCGTATACAAGCTTGCCTGAGGGCCATGACTGACGGGCTGCTCGTTGATAAAATTCGGTGTGATAGCTTCCCCAGGGTAGAATTACCATACCTGTATTTGATGGGATGGTTAATTCTCTACAACCCTCGGGTGATGTCTCCCGGCTCCGGCAGTAGTTCGGGGGGTAGTTTCTTGTTGAACTACCAGAAGTCTTCCTGGAACGTGAACACAGTTATAGACTGTCGGCGGGTGCTGGGCTTCAGTCACAGTTGGAAGCTCTTCTGCACCGTCCCTTCTGTACATCACAATCAATCGGGGATTAGGCTCGAGGATTCGGGTAGAGAGAAGACCACTCTTTCTCTCGAAGCTTTTAATTGGTTGGTCTGTATTAGACCTTCCCATTTACTGTACAGAAGCGAAGACCATTTCTTCTTGGATCCTTACTTGCCCAGTCGGTTTGCCAGGCAGTTTGGGTATGATCAGTTGCACGTGGGCAACACCGTCACCTGTTTTAGGTCCAGAGGTGGACTCATTGATGGAGCGAGGGGATGGCGATATTTTATCATGGGATGCACTGGGGCAATTTTTTACTGTGCCCGTCATTACACTCTCCACGGAGCTGCGCATCCTCCACTCGTATGCCCAGTTCTATGTGGCAACCAACACCTTCCATCGCGATTTTGATATGTATGGAAGTTTTAGGGTGCCCTTTTCCTGGCCTGGGGGAAGAGTCGAAATCCCCTCGGTCTCTTCTGACGAGGGTGAGGAGTCCGTTACTCCGGATAAGCCTCTGGTGTCGGTACCTAGGGGTGAAGTACTTCCGCCTGCAGGGGCTTTGGTAGTTTCTGGGAAGCGAAGGGCTCCTGCTCCCAAGGAGGCTTCCCCTTGCAAGAGGAAGAAGAAGACGGTTAATCGTCCTCTCCGGATTCCTGGTATTGAGGCTCCTGGAGGTGAGCCCGTATCTCCCTATGTCGGGGATGATCCTTTGATTGGAGGTTCCTCGCCTTTTAGAGAGGGACCTTCTACAGTTCCGGCTGGTGGTACCGGAGAATCTTCGCTGGAGGCTGCTGTCGCTGCTACTGCTTCAAGTAGTAAAACGAGGTCGCCTCCGGGGATTAGTATAGTAAGATTCCGTATACCTTTATGCGGATCAGTATCGGGAGAGACCCCTGCCGTGCCTATGAGCGCGCTTGGCGAGATTCCAGCCGATGAGCCTCGGTTGGAATTTGAGGAGGACCTGGAAGACTACTTGCCAGTGTCAGTTAGCAGACCCCTTTCTCCAGGTATGACAGCTTTCCTAGCATCATTAAGAAATGATTTAGCTGTACAGGCCGCAGATGCGACATATATGCCGTCGGCCATGGGTAAATATCGTCTTTTATGCCTCTTCTTTAGGAAAATTAATATTATGTTGATATTAACTTCCTTTTGTCTTCTTTTCAGGGGAAGACCTCTTCGGGGAGGGCAGTGTAGACGCGCCCTTCGGGTCTGTGTTCGGTCCTTGCGGCGACATGGAGGTACCTAATTTTGAAGAGGAAACATCTTCGGGTGCTAGCTCGCCTGTCGAAGAGACTCCGATATCTCAAGAGGAGGACGAGCCTGTCATTACGACAATGCCTCTTTTGAGTACGCCGGTCACTTCGTCCGATGTTGGCGCTTCTTCTTTCGTCACACCTCCTATTGAGGCAACGGCTGTGGCAACATCGTCTGTGGTTGTTCATGGAGGGGAACTTGCCACCATCGCGGACACTCCCCGCGTCCATTCGGATCTAGTTGCGCTGACCGAGCAGTACACCGGCATCTTCTACACCACTTTAAAAATGTTAATGTCAATGGTGTTGGCGAAGAATCTGGGCTTTGCGTCGCTGAAGAGGTCCTCTCGATTCTCGATAGAGGCGATCAGGGAATTCGACAACACCGGGGTAGCTGACGCGCTGGAGGAGATAGTTAATGGTTTAGAGCAACCTATTAACGAATACTTGCAGCTGGCTTGAGACAATATTGATGGTCTCGTCCAAGTTAGGTACGACTCCCTGACTGCGCAACTTGCTGAACAGATGTAGCCTTTGAATAAGTCCCTCGCGGCTCAGCTGCAGAAGATGGATCATGAGCGCGTACAGTTGGGGTATATCGTCCCCGAGTTGACCCAGTGCAAAGCCGAGTATGAGGAAGAGGCAGCGAGGGTCCGCATATTGAAGGATGAGCTCGCTCGAGCAGAGGCGAAGGCTCTCTCTTTGTCGGCGGCCCGAGATGTGTTGAAGAAGCGACGGGCGACTGTTCAGCAGAATCTGACGCATGTTGGTGCTTCCTATGCTGATTTTGTGCAGGCTCGGTCTGAGTTAGTTGCTCTGAACAATGATACAACAAGGTTGGCGCGGGCTCGTGGCGACGTCTTGAACTCTCGGGATGAGAGGATGGCCATACTGGCGCAGCAGCTTCGCGACCAGACCGCTCCCCCTTCATGATGTACTTTTGCTTTCTAATGTACTTTCGCTCTTTTTTGGGAATAATAAAGAGGCTTTTCATTTGACTTTGTGGACCCATCATTTCGGAATGTAAATGACAGGTTTGGGTGAAAGTGATATAAGAGGTAATATGGACGTGATATACTCTCGGTAAGCTTTAGCAGGGCATATCTATTCAGAGGTTATATGGACATGATAGAATATGCTTTAACAGGACATATCTATTCAGAGGTTATATGGACATAATAGAATACGATCCAACTAGTTTTATTTTGGAAGTAGTTTTGTCAGAATAAGATTTTTGCCTTATTCCACTTGAGCAGAGGGGTTTAAGCATGGTACATTTTCAGGAATTTGCCATTGATAAGAGCCATTATGAGGTCTCTATTAGGCTGGGCTAGCCTGTAAGCCCTGTTTGAGAACGTTGTCTCGATCACGTAAGGGCCTTCCCATTTGGGCTGGAATTTGCCTTTACTCCTGTGAGTAAGAATCATCGGCCTTCTTACAGCTAAGACTAGCTCGCCAACTTTGAATACCCTTTCCTTTACTTTTTGATTAAAAGTTCTGGAAATGCGTGCTTGGTAGAGCGCGATGCGCTATTGAGCCTGGATACGATTCTCATCTAATCCTTCTAACTCTTGAAGCCTTAACAGGTCATTCTTTTCTTGAGTTTGCTCATTAGCCACGGCTATCCCGAGTGACAAAATCTGGATTTCGATGGGGAGAACTGCTTCACTCCCGTAGACCAATGAGAATGGTGTACAACCTGTCGGTGCTCGTACCGTCATGCGGTATACCCAGAGACATTCTCCCAGCTTCTCGTTCCAATCTCTCTTGTTTGAAGAGACGAACTTCTTCAAGAGTTTGATAATGGTTTTGTTGAAGGCTTCCGCCAAACCATTAGCAGCTGGATAATATGTCGTAGAGGCCACATTTTGTATCCGATTTTATCGCAAAATCGATGAAACGCTTGGCTGATGAACTGAGGTCCATTGTCGTAGATTATCCTTCGGGGAATCCCAAAGCGATAAATGACGTGATGCTTGATGAAGCTGATCACATTAGATGTCTTTACCTCAGCAAGAGGGATCGCCTCTGCCCATTTGGAGAAGTAATCCGTGATGGCCAGTATGAACTGGTGACCTCTGGAAGAAGACGGGTGAATAGGACCAATGATATCCATACCCCATGCTTCGAAAGGCCAGGATGCAACCGTAGGATATAGATGTTCGGACGGTTGATGTATGAAGTCTGCATGAACCTGACAGGCTCTGCATTGTCTGGCATACTTGATTGCGTCTGCGATCATAGTGGGCCAGTAATAGCCCATTCTCCTGATGCGATCCTGGAGCTTAGGACCGGGTTGATGCGCTCCGCATACGTCGTCGTAGGCTTCACGGATAATCCGCTGTGCTTCATCACCAGAGAGACATCGTAATAACAGTCCGTCATAAGACCGGCGATACAGGCACTGTAAAGATGTGTCGAAGTAGAAGCGTAATGATCGTCTTTTGACGGATACTGCGTCTTTAGGATCTTCTGGCAAGATTCCGTATGCTACAAAATCTATAAAGGGACTTCTCCAGTCTCTCCTGGGAGGATCTGTGTCCACCGCGTAGCTGTGTTCTATATGAAAGTTATTTTTCACACAGAATAAATCTCTGTTAAGAAGGATTACCGAATCTGCCTTCTTATAGGAGTAGCTAAATCTGCAACTAGACTAGCTAGGGCATCAGCTTCCAGATTCTGAGATCGAGGTACATGCTCCAGGAAGAATCCTTTGAATGTTATGGCTATTTCGACCGTTGCTCGGTGATAGGGGATGAGGTCGGGATTCCGGACTTCATATATTCCTCTAACTTGATTGACGATCAACAGAGAATCACCAAAAGCTTCCAGAGATTCGACCCCCAGCTCTTTAGCAACTTGGAGCCCGATTAGTAGAGCGTTGTATTCTGCCATATTGTTGGAACAGGGCTCGCTAAGAGAATATGTTCGGTAGATAACGAGTTATGAGGAGTGACTAGGACGATCCCTACTAATGAAACCATGTTTCCCTTGGGACCAGTCCTGGAGGCGCCATCGAAGAACAGTTGCCATGCATCACTTTCTATTACGGAATTGCACTCTGCAACTTCGTCGGGAATGTCCTCGTACAGTTTAGAGGCCTCCGGGATCGGATGAGCAGCTAGAAAGTCAGCCAATGCTTGGCCTTTGACGGACTTCTGAGGGACGTACACCATGTCATATGGCGTTAATAACATCGCCCAAGTCGTGAGTCGGGAATTAAGAACACTTGGTTTGTTCATCAGTACCCGCAGAGGATTGATCTTGGAGATGATGTGAATGGTATGGCCTGTGACATAGTGTCGCATTTTCTGAATAGCGAACATCAGAGCCAAGCATTCTTTCTCCACTGGATTATACCGGTATTTGGCTCCGACCATCATCCTGCTGAGGTAGTAGATAGCCTGCTCGTGGCCCATATCGTTCTTTTGTGCGAGGACAGCTCCCAGAGAATGATCCATCGCTCGAATATACAGCACGAATGGTCTTTCTATGACAGGAGGCACCAGAACTGGCGGACTAGTGAGGTAGCGCTTGATATCTCCGAACGCTTGCTGACAGGCTTCGTCCCATACGAAGGATACACCTTTCTTCATGAGACGAGAAAAGGGCTGACATCTCCCAGAGAGGTTGGATATGAATCTCTGGATATAAGCCAGACGACCTTGAAATCTCCTGAGTTCCCTCAGATTGCGGGGCGGTCGCATTTCTAAGATGGCCTTGACTTTATCAGGGTCCACTTAAATGTTGTTTGTGGTATTAAACGAAAGGATAAAAGTGTATTTCAATGACAGGGTTTATACGAGACCCGTGCCCTTTGGTTTACAAACAAACTTGTACAATTTGATCCTATACGAGGATGTGGAAGTACAATTTATTTAATCTGGGTATAAATTGCTATAGGTGTCTGATCTGCAGTCGATCACTTTAGCCCTTGGACTACACGATGTTAAAGAAGTATCGTGGAAGACGGGAAGCAGATTCGAAGGTTGCAAAGGAGGGTGGATGCGCGATGCCAAAGTCGTCGATCCCAACTCTTTGCCTGTGCTCTGGATTCCTCTCTCCTTCTCTCTCTCTCTTGACCTCTCTTTCCAAGTTTCTGACCTCGTTCGATCTTCAAGTTGGAAGTTTCTCTCCTTGTTCGATTCTTCTTTCAAAGCTTCGACCCTGCTCGATCTTCAAGTTTGAAGTTTTTCGACCTTGTTCGATTCTTCTTTCAAAGTTTTGACCTTTTTCCCCATTGATAGGGGTCTCTATTTATAGAGTTTTGGTGACAGTGACCACTCCGTCGGTGTAACAACCGAGGAGTGGACAGTACAGCACCCTTTTACACAACAGTTAAAATAACCAATGCCTGCGTGTAAATGACCTTTTGAGTGAGCATGTGACGCGTGTCCAACTAATGGGATAAAATGCGTATATCTGCTGCGAAGATCATGGCGTAGAAGCCACGTAGGTAGGTATCCCTTGTGTAGAAGAGGTTGGCGTAGAAGCCAAATGACTGTCACCCTGGCGTAGAAGCCAAAATAGGCATAGAAGCCGAACAGGCGTAGAAGCCGAATAGGCATAGAAGCCGAACAGGCATAGAAGTCAAACAGGCATAGAAGCCGAATGGTAGTAGAGACTGAGTGGGCGTTTGAAGCCGAATGAGCACAGATCCTGAATGGGCGTAGAAGCCGCTGCGTACCGTGCCAGAGTGCTAATGTGGACGTCTTCGCCAGAATTACGGCTTTCGAAGATGTAATCAAATCTCTTACAGAGATTTGCCACCATCCTGTGCATTAAATGCGGAGACGTGTTTTGAAGGTCTGCAGTTCTTCTGTCCATCCGTCGCAGAGACGTGCCCTGAGGGAAACTGTCACCGCTCTGTGCAATTTGACGTAGAGACGTGCCTCGGGCCCTGTACGAAGTGCAGCTTTTGACGTAGCAGGCGGTTTGTCTACTGCGGAGCGTAAGACAGCTCATGTTTGCCTGTGTAAAACAAGGCAGCGTATTCCCTTGTACGCGAAAGAGCGGTTTACGCTGGGGGGACTTCAGTAAACGACGGTTTGGTGATATTTTAACCAAATCCTCTGCATTAAATGCAGAGATCCACCATCATACCGTGGGGCGCGTCCCGAGGGGTCTGCCATCGTTTTCAGCCGTCGTCTGGGTAGCCGTGCAGCACTTTTTGTCAGGAGTCAGAGGCCAGGTTCACTGCGTGACTTGACAGGTTCATTTCGGGGAAGACGAAGCGTTCCTCGTACGCATTAACGCTGCTTTGAGAGTGACTGAGTTTTACGTCATGGAGGCGATGAAGAACTCTGTTTTACGTTGGAGCGGCCTGGACGTACTGCACTTACGCGGATGGTCCTTTGAGCTTATACTTCATGCTGTGTTTAGCAGAAAAAGCTCTGTTGCACGCTTGATGGCTCAGAAGGCCTTTGTTTATGCTGCTCTGCATCAAGAGGCTGCGTAGATCCTCCCAGCATATTTTTTATGCTTCTACAAGACCCCCTTCAAAGCTTTTAAATTCTTCGGAATTTAAAACGCTTTGAATGAAGCATGAACGGCCCCTCGTAACTCGAAACATTTCTGAATGGAGCGTTAAAACGGTCGATGCTGACTTTATGGCGGATTTATTGGGGACTGCTGTGATCTCTTTCGCCTATAAAAAGGCTGGGGAGGTGAACCTGTTTTTACCACATTCCCATCACCATGCAAAGATGATCGCCGGAGTTCGTCGGGTCGACCTGAGGAAGAAGGAGATCATGTTCTTCCAGCATGTAGGGAGCCGAAAAAGACGGCGTCTTCGAGCAAATGTCCACTTCAACGATGGATCATGGAAGGATATCTTAGCCTCCCTTGCTCGGGATAATCAGCAACTTTGTATGGTGGTTCTTCCGGGAGAAGGGAAGGATCATATTTCACCACGCTGCTTGCAAGTTGCGCCTTCTCCAGTTACCTCTGGTGACGAGAGGCAGACAGACCGGCTAAAGTGGCGGTGGTCTGTAGGAAAGCAGAATCACCCTGCTTTCCTTCTGTTGGAGGATGGGTCATCTGCCCAGTTTTGTATCCTCCTGCCACTGATCATCTTCTTGGAAGAAGAGGAAGATCACCAATGCGAGAACCTGTCAGAACAGATTCCGAGGGCGGCCTTCAGACGACGAAGGGGTATCTCCTTTGTAGACGGAGTTTCCCTCAGATGTAATCATGAAAAAAAATAGAGAAAAACCCTTTAGATTGGATTTCCCTCATATGTAATCATGATCTTAATCTTTTAATAAAATCGTCTTCTTCTTCATATGATCGTCTTGCCATATATTGCTGTGAAGTCTGAATATGTGTAGCTTCGACACGTCTGAATCTTTACGTCGACTCTGATAGAAAGAGTATTAGGCCCTGTCCTTTACGCATAGCGAATAGTCCATAGAACGCTGTTGAGCATCTTGAACATTTTTAGAACTGTCCTGTTGCTAGGACTGAGGACTGCGTAGAATTTCTGAACTGTTGCTTCTCTGATGAACAGAAAGTTTTATTTTATTCAGACTTCGTCTTCAAGAATGATCTCTCGAAACTCCCTTGGAACAGGGTCGAGGTTTTTGGCTGTCAAACTGAGTTGCCACCTTGATAGATGAGATGTTCAGACTGGAGTCTGGATGAACCTCCAATTTTGGACCCGAGAAGAGTAATTTCTCAATGTTTGAACTCTGTCGGCTTCGGGTACTTGGGATGTTCTGGGTCAAGAACGAGTATCTTCTGTGTGAACTCTTTGCAATTGACCGCTTTGGGGGACTGTTCGGATATGCGGAAAGTCGTGGAGCGTGAAATCATCAGTCTGTAGCCTCTGAGCGTAAACACACCGTCGAGCGTGAAATCGTAGACCTGTGGTTCCTGAGCGTGAAGTCGTAGGTTTATTGCCTCTCGAGCATAAAAGCTACCGAGCATAAAGGCATCCGGGCATAAACCATAGACTTATAGCTGTCGAACATAAAGCCGTAGATCCGTAGCTGTCGAGCGTAGAAAGCTCCTTTAGCGTAGGACTGTAGATCTGTAGCCTGTGAGCGTAAAACACCATCGAGCGTGAAATCGTAGACTTGTGGTTCCTGAGCGTGAAGTCGTAGGTTTGTTGCCTCTCGAGCATAAAAGCTACCGAGCACAAAGGCATCCGGGCATAAAACCATAGACTTGTAGCTGTCGAACGTAAAGCCGTAGATTTGTTGCTGTCGAGCGTAGAAAGCTCCTTTAGCGTAGAACTGTTTGATTTGTAGCTCCTGAAAAGAAAATTTCTTCGAGCGTGAGGTTTGCGGATCTGTTGCTTCTGAGCGTAAACTGAGCGCCACCGAGCGTGAGATCGTTGATTTGGTATCTGCTGAGCGTAAAAGTCATAGGTTTGTGGCCTCTCGAGCATAAAAGCTACCGAGCACAAAGGCATCCGGGCGTAAAACCATAGACTTGTAGCTTGGGAGCATAAAACCGTAGATCCGTTGTTGTCGAGCGTAGAAAGCTCCTTTAGCGTAGAACCCGCTGAACCGTCTTGCACGAAAAACCTTTCAAATTCGCTGACTGTCCGTCTTCCAAGGGTAGTGGGCTGACGTAGCATCCAATCATAACCAATTATTAATTGCGAGATTTGGTTAGGGTCTCGAGGGGTTCGTCCGAGGATTCGAGGAGTCGACCCGGACTATATATATATCCCAAGCTTTTGAGAGAAAAACTTTTTATCTGTCTTCTGCGAAAGAGAGCTTTCGACTGTTCGAGTTTTTTTTCCGTTCCTTCTCCGAGCACTTCGAGTCTTCAAAAATGGCGCCAAAACAAACCTCCTCCGCTAAGGGAAAGAGCATAGGTTCTTCTTCTCATTCTTCTGCCCCAGCGAGGGAGTCTCTGGTCGGGCAAGGCGAACTTCCTTCTGAGCAAAGTATCCCGCCGACGAGCAGTGCACCCGGCATTAGAGGTAGAGCCTTTGGGATGACAAAAAACGACGAAAAATCCTTCGAACACGTTGAACGTGACCGCGCTAGGTCGTCTTCTGTGCTGATCACCTCTTTTGAGGAAGATGATGCACGGAGGCGTTTTCATCTTTTACGCCCACATTTCTAATGTGCCAGCGTAGAAACTCCATATTTTCGTAGTTCTGAGCGTAAAAGCTCTGGCTACCGGAAATTGGCGTATATCGTAAAATTTGAATTTTACGCTTGTGAAGGGGATTTCCGGCGTAAGATGACCAAATGTGTACAATCTTGGCGTAAAGCACAGACTGTCGTTTCTTTGGTCCGCATGTTTGTGCAAGATTTGCAATGACATATTTTCTTTGTACTTTTGCAGTTGATTTGGGTGAGTCTCCCTGGCCGAGGTGATGGGCTCCGCTGCCGGGATGCTGCACTCGAACTACCTGGAGGATCTGTCCCATGTGGCATTTCCCATCTCCGGACCCCAGTATCCTGAGGGAAGGGAGTTTTTGATATCGGCTCAGGGCGAGCGGACGCTGCTGAGCATGATTAATGGCGAGCCCCTGACCTACGTAGACGGGGAGCAGTACATAAAGCCGGCTTTCCTCTTTGGGGACATGATTGACAAACAGACCCAGACGAAGCCCAAGGGGGAGCCCTGGGTTTTCCCTACCGGGAATTCGGTTTTGTACTTGCCAACGATGCCGAGGGACTATCCCATCTCGGCCTTCTTCCATGCGACACATCCCAGGAAGATGTCGTGGACGCTGACTCCTGATCTTCACGGTAAGCCGGGGAAGATCTTCCATCTCAAAGGAGCTGACCGGGGGTCGTTTGTCAGTCGCCCTTCCGGCGTTGTGACTTTGTTCCGGGGACTGTGCCCGGGCAGTGTCCCGAGTGAAGACAGCTCAGTGATCCAGCCGGTCCAATTGCCGACCTTCTGTAATGACTTCATGGGACGAGGTGGGGTATATCCCAAGGAGAATCCTCGGTGTAATGGGTGGATCGCCCCAACAAACTCCCGATGGACATGCCTAGTTGGCTGGGCCTTGAAGCACTCCCGGAGAGAGCTGGAGGTCATTGGGCTATATGCCGCTGTGAGTGCGACGAGCGTTCGGTTGCCTCCTAACCCTAAGTTGTTCCTGGCGCTGATGGAGCGGTACATTCCGCTCACCGGGACCTTCGCCACTCCACTGGGGGAGTTGGGATTGGCGCTCCATGAGATGGCAGTTGTCTCGAGACTGCCGATGGGGGATACCCCATATGAAGAGTATGTTCCCACCAACCGGGAGTTGGGGGATTTGGACCCTCGGGTGGCGGAAGTATATCAGGAGCTGATGTGTCAATACTTCGTGTGCACCGCTTTTTTATGACGAGCCTTCTGATTTGGCTCATACCATCAAGTGGATGTCCTACCTCTTCTTCCACCGAGCTAGGGCTGCCAAGTCGGAGAAAGCCTCGGGGGGTAAGAATGAGCCTGTGAACTGCTTGGGCGTTCTCAGTGCCCAGGTCGTCGAGGATCTTATGAAGGAAGCTAAAGCTCCAGATCAGATTCTCATTGAGGGGGTAGGGAAGTACCCCGAAGGTACTAAGGCCCATAGTTACTTGAGGCACTGTCGCAGGCCTCTGTCTAAGGAAGCCCAGCTAGCCGGTTTCCTCTCCATATGGCTGCGTCGAGTAGTAGTGCCCGGTACTGCGTCCGCGGACCGCATTCATCGAACATCCTATGGCCTGCAGTGCGTCTGGTGTTCGGTGCAAGACTGGGCTTGTTTCCCTCCATGGTGTGCCGGATACAGGCCGGCCTGAGAGCCATGACTGATGGGTTGCTCGTCGACGAAGCTCGGTGTGAGAGTTTTCCCAGGGTGGAATTACCATACCTATACTTGATGGGATGGTTAATTCTCCACAATCCCCAGGTGATGTCTCCTGGCTCCGGTAGCAGCTCGGGGGGTATATTCTTGCTGAATTACAAGGATTCCTCCTGGAATGTGAACACAGTCTAAGACTGTCTGCTGGTGTTGAACCTCAGCCACGGCTGGAAGATCCTCTGTATTGTCCCCTCCATACATCGCAATCAATCAGGGGTGCGGCTTGAGGATTCAGGTGGAGAGAAGACCGACCTTTCCCCAGAAGCTTTTAACTGGTTGGTCTGTATTAGACCCTCCCATCTGCTGTATAGGAGCGAAGATCACTGCTTCTTCGAGCCCTACTTACCTAGTCGGTTCGCCAGGCAGTTTGGGTACGATCAGTTGCATGTAGGCAATGCCGTCACCAGCTTCAGGTCCAGGGGCGGACTCATTGATGGAGCTAGAGGGTGGCGATATTTCGTTATGGGTTGTACGGGGGCAACCTTTATCGTGCCGGTCGTTACAACCTCCACGGAGCTGCGCATCCTTTATTCTTACGCCCAGTTCTATGTGGCGATTAACACCTTCCATCGCAATTTTGACATGCGTGGAAGCTTCAGGGTGCCTTCTCCCAAGCCTGGGGGAAGAGTTGAATTCCCCTCGGTTTCTTCTTACGAGGGTGAGGAGTCTGGTACTCCGGATGAGCCTCTGGTGTCGGTGCCGAGGTGTGAAGTACCTCCGCCTGCGGGGGCTTTGGTAGTCTCTTCTGGGAAGCGGCGGGCTTCTGCCCCGAAGGAAGCTTCTCTTCGTAAGAGGAGGAAGGAGACGGTTGCTCGTCCTCTCCGCATTCCTGGTATTGAGGCTCCCGGGATCGAGCCTTCATCTCCCCATATCAGGGATGATTCTTTGGCTGGAGGTTCCTCGCCTTTTAGAGAGGGACCTTCTACAGCTCTGGCGGGTGGCGCCGGAGAATCTTTGCTAGCGGTTGCTGTCGTTGCTACTGCTCCAGGTAGCGGAACGAGATTGCCTGCATGGCCGCGCCAGATGGGAAAATCTTTCCCGAGGTCAGCAGCGGGCGAAGTTCCTGCTGTGTCAGCGAGCATGCCTAGCGAGGTTCCAGCTGACGAACCTCGACCGCGTCTTGGTGAAGGCTTGACAGAACTCTTGGCGATGTCGGTCGGCCCACCTCCTTCTCCAGGTATGACGGTTCGTATTGCGTCATTAAGGCGTAGTTTAGCTACATCGGGTGCAGATGCGTCGTACATGCCGTCGGCTCCGGGTAAATATCGTCTTTATGTCTCCCCTTAGAAAGATTATTATCATATTGATATCCACCTTCTTGTCCTCTTCTCAGGGGATGACATCCACGGGGAGCACAGCGTTGAAGGCCTTCTGGCTCTGCTCCGGGCCCTGGTGATGACACGGAGGTACCCAACTTTGAGGAGGAAGCGTCCTCGGGGGCTAGTTCTCCCAGAGTGGTTCCGTCGTGTCCAGAAAAGGACGAACCTGTCATCGTGACCTCGCCTCAAGTGAGTAGGCCGACGACTTCGATCGTGGTTGTCACCACCTCGTCTACAATCATTCCTGGAGAGGGACCCGCTAGTATCGCGGCCACCCCTGGTCTAGCTGCGACTTGGAGCCCGATTAGTAGAACGTTGTATTCTGCCACATTGTTGGAACAGGGCTCGCTAAGAGAATATGTTCGGTAGATAACGAGTTATGAGGAGTGACTAGGACGATCCCTACTCCTGAAACCATGTTTCCCTTGGGACCAGTCCTGGAGGCGCCATCGAAGAACAGTTGTCATGCATCACTTTCCATTACGGAATTGCACTCTGCAACTTCGTCGGGAATGTCCTCGTACAGTTTAGAGGCCTCCGGGATCGGATGAGCAGCTAGAAAGTCAGCCAATGCTTGGCCTTTGACGGACTTCTGAGGGACGTACACCATGTCATATGGCGTTAATAACATCGCCCAACTCGCGAGTCGGGAATTAATAACACTTGGTTTGTTCATCAGTACCCGCAGAGGATTGATCTTGGAGATGATGTGAATGGTTTGGCCTGTGACATAGTGTCATATTTTCTGAATAGCGAACATTAGAGCCAAGCATTCTTTCTCCACTGGATTGTACCGGTGTTTGGCTCCGACCATCATCCTGCTGAGGTAGTAGATAGCCTGCTCGTGGCCCATATCGTTCTTTTGTACGAGGACAGCTCCCAGAGAATGATCCATCGCTCGAATATACAGCACGAATGGTCTTTCTATGATAGGAGGCACCAGAACTGGCGGACTAGTGAGGTAGCGCTTGATATCTCCGAACGCTTGCTGACAGGCTTCGTCCCATACGAAGGATACACCTTTCTTCATGAGACGAGAAAAGGGCTGACATCTCCCAGAGAGGTTGGATATGAATCTCTGGATATAAGCCAGACGACCTTGAAATCTCCTGAGTTCCCTCAGATTGCGTGGCGGTCGTATTTCTAAGATGGCCTTGACTTTATCACGGTCCACTTGAATGTTGTTTGTGGTATTAAACGAAAGGATGAAAGTGTATTTCAATGACAGGGTTTATACGAGACCCGTGCCCTTTGGTTTACAAACAAACTTGTATAATTTGATCCTATACGAGGATGTAGGAGTACAATTTATTTAATCTGGGTATAAGTTGCTATAGGTGTCTGATCTGCAGTCGATCACTTTAGCCCTTGGACTATACGATGTTGAAGAAGTGCCGTGGAAGACGGGAAGCAGCTTCGAAGGTTGCAAAGGAGGGTGGATGCACGATGCCAAAGTCGTCGATCCCTACTCTTTGCCTGTGCTCTGGATTCCTCTCTCCTTCTCTCTCTCTCTTGACCTCTCTTTCCAAGTTTTCGACCTCGTTCGATCTTCAAGTTGGAAGTTTCTCTCCTTGTTCGATTCTTCTTTCAAAGCTTCGACCCTGCTCGATCTTCAAGTTTGAAGTTTTTCGACCTTGCTCGATTATTTTTTCAAAGTTTCGACCTTTTTCCCCATTTATAGGGGTCTCTATTTATAGAGTTTTGGTGACAGTGACAACTCCGTCGGTGTAACAACCGAGGAGTGGACAGTACAGCACCCTTTTACAAAACGGTTAAAATAACCAATGCCTGCGTGTAAATGACCTTTTGAGTGAGCATGTGACGCGTGTCCAACTAAGGGGACAAAATGCGTATATCTGCTGCGAAGATCACGGCGTAGAAGCCACGTAGGTAGGTATCCCTTGTGTAGAAGAGGTTGGTATAGAAGCCAAATGACTGTCACCCTGGCGTAGAAGCCAAAATAGGCATAGAAGCCGAACAGGCATAGAAGCCGAATAGGCATAGAAGCCGAACAGGCATATAAGCCTAACAGGCATAGAAGCCGAATGGTCGTAGAGACTGAGTGGGCGTTTGAAGCCGAATGAGCACAGATCCTGAATGGGCGTAGAAGCCGCTGCGTACCGTGCCAGAGTGCTGATGTGGACGTCTTCGCCGGAATTACTGCTTTCGAAGATGTAATCAAATCTCTTACAGAGATTTGCCACCATCCTGTACATTAAATGCGGAGACGTGTTTTGAAGGTCTGCAGTTCTTCTGTGCATCCGTCGCAGAGACGTGCCTTGAGGGAAACTGTCACTGCTCTGTGCAATTTGACGTACAGACGTGCCTCGGGCCCTATACGAAGTGCAGCTTTTGACGTGGCAGGCGGTTTGTCTACTGCGGAGCGTAAGACAGCTCATGTTTGCCTGTGTAAAACAAGGCAGCGTATTCCCTTGTACGCGAAAGAGCTGTTTACGCTGGGGGGACTTCAGTAAACGACGGTTTGGTGATATTTTAACCAAATCCTCTGCATTAAATACAGAGATCCGCCATCATACTGTGGGGCGCGTCCCGAGGGGTCTGCCATCGTTTCCAGCCGTCGTCTGGGTAGCCGTGCAGCACTTTTTGTCAGGAGTCAGAGGCCAGGTTCACTGCGTGACTTGACAGGTTCATTTTGGAGAAGACGAAGCGTTCCTCGTACGCATTAACGCTGCTTTGAGAGGGGCTGAGTTTTACGCCATGGAGGCGATGAAGAACTCTGTTTTACGCTGGAGCGGCCTGGACGTACTGCACTTATGCGGATGGTCCTTTGAGCTTATACTTCATGCTGTGTTTAGCAAAAAAAGCTCTGTTGCACGCTTGATGGCTCAGAAGGCCTTTGTTTATGCTGCTCTGCATCAAGAGGCTGCGTAGATCCTCCCAGCGTATTTTTCATGCTTCCACAAATGCCTTTGGCGGTAATGATAAATCCCAGAAATTTGCTAGTAGATACCACCAGAAAGGACTTTGTAGGGTTTATTTTGAGTTGATGTTGGCGCATCAATTCAAATACTGTCTTCAAGTCTTGGATGTGATTATCCCTGAGGCAGCTTTTGATAGCTACATCGTTCACGTAACACTCCACTGTCTTGCGTAAATGCTCATGGAATATGTTACTCATAGCCCGTTGGTACGTAGCCCCGGCATTCTTTAATCCGAAGGGCATGACCGTATAGCAATATAACCCCAGTGGTGTCCGGAAGGCGGTATGCTTCTCGTCTTCAGGATGCATCTTGATCTGATTGTATCCTGAAAATCCGTCCATGAAAGACATACGTTCAAAACCGCATGTATTGTCAATCATGACGTCTGTGATGGGAAGAGGAAACTCGTCCTTGGGGCAGGCTGCATTCAGATCTCGGTAATCGATGCAGATACATACTTTTCCATTCTTCTTCATGACCGAGACAACATTGGCGACCCAGTCGGGATGTTGTTCCTCACGGATGAAGCCGCATTCTATCAACTTCTTGACTTCAGCTTCAATGGCGTCCATCATGTCCGGGCGGAACCGGCGTTGGTGCTGCTTCACAGGCTTCGAATCAGGCAGTATGTTGAGTTTATGAGTAGCCACCTTTGGATCAAGACCTGGCATATCCTCATAATTCCACGCAAAGATGTCGATATATTCTTTTATCAGCTGGATAATTTCTTTCCTTTCTTCTTCGAAAAGATTGTTACTGATAAATATCGGCTTTGGTGAAAGTTTATCCCCAACGTCAATCTGGATAACTTCATCTTCAGTGGGAGGTTCTCTCTGCTCAAAGCGGAACTCCCATTGTGTATCCATTTGCTGGGCCCAAGCGTCATTCTCAAATAGTTCGGATTCTTGTCCGTCTGATTCGAAGGAATCCGTCACTACCATATTTGCTGATAATGTTTGCTCGAGAGCATGAGATGAGTCGGAGGGCGATGAGCCGTCTTGAAAAGAGGAAAAGATATCCTCGTTCGACTTGGAAGTCGTAAGGGAGGTAGCATACCCTAACCCGAAGCTGGTTCGTTGATAGTAGGGATCTCCGTGCAGCGGTATTCGTCTGCCTTTCCCATAGTTGAGACCTGGTTTCAGCTTCAAGTCATAACCCATACTTCGCATGATCTTCAAAGCTTGCGGGCTCTACCTGTGAACTTGCATTTCACCAGCATCATCATCGAAGGAATCCTCTTGTATAGTCTGTTCGTTGTGCATGCGACCGAAGACTATTGAACGCTGACCGTTGCGGGCAGGTGGAACAATGAAGATAGAATCCTTATATGGTACATATGTCGTGGTGACATTGGATGATGACGCCACTTCCCATATGTACGGATGATAGGAATCTATAGCTGCCAAGAATTTTTTTGCTATAGGCTCTACATCGTCCTGGGGAGAGGATTCCTGATTTGAATCCGAGCGTCGATATATTGGAAAAGAGGTCCTTTATTATTATCATAAACCACATTCCTGGTTGTATTTACATCACTCGGCTGCTTGTTGCATCGAAGGTTGATGATTAAGGGTGGAGGCTTCTGGTTCAGAGTGATCACTAGAGGATCACCCCCTTTCCCTGACCTGGTCTTATTCAGGTGGATAGCCATAGGTTCTATGGCTTTTGGACGGGTAGTCCGTCCTTTCACCTTGATTGACAGAGGTTGCTTGGCAGAGGGTTCTTCAGGCTCCCGGTGGGATTCCTTCTCTGCTTGGGCTGACACCTCTTCCGTGTAGTCTTGAGAGTATAACACGGCATCAGAGTAGTAGGATTCTACTCCTTTAAACGGGTTCAGGTCAGCAACCACTGTTTGTATCGTTCCTTGGGCGTCTACATATTTGAAGCATTGATGTAGAGTCAAAGGAACGATGTTGTGGTCGTGGATCCAAGGTCTTCCCAGCAGAATGTTATAGGACACCTCTGAATCGATGACATAGCATGTAGCCACCGATCTGAGGTTGCCAATCTGGATCCTCAGGCGAATTTTCCCCAACGACTTACTTCTTTCGGCGTTAAAACCCACGATTATAGTGGTGGTGTATGCCAGTTCGCTGGTAGGAATCCTCGGCGGCCTGAGCAGACTATGAGGAATGATGCTGATTGAGGATCCCGGATCTATGTGAATCCGGTCGACCTCCATGGAACCGACGTACCCGGTGTGGTAGAGTGGTCTGTCATGCCTGTTATGTTTTAACAGCATGTCATCTTGAATGAAAGTGATATTTGGGACCACCTCCATCACGCTGTGGCATCGAGGACACGCCACGGGTTCTTCGTCAGGAGACTTGAGCTGGGTCAAGTATGTTTTCGCCTGCATTAATGCTTCACTCAGGACTAGACGAGTGTCTTGGTAGAGCCTGAGTAGCTCGAAGATGGACAGCCTGGCTGGTGTATTAGTCAGTTGGGCCAGGATGTCGAAGTTGTACGGCTTCTCTAAACCTTTGTTTTGAATATTTTTCACAGGTTTATCAAAGCGCACTTTTTTTTGCTTCCCCTTGTCCGCCGAAGTTGGTCTCGAAGGACCGGCCTCTGGTACGGCGGGCTCTGGTTCTGAAGACTTGGCAGTTAAAGCGTCTGCTGGTGCATCTTCCTGACTCGCTCCGTAGTCCTTGAGGTAAGCCTTCCCTAAACGGGTTGTTGTAGCCAAAACCTTGTCTTCGTCTGATATCGAAGAAGTTGCAACCATATGGCATGGCTTGTATTTGGAGTTCTTCCTGGACTTAGCCTCAGTAGCATTAGTCTCTTTTTCGAGCACCGACACCAGGTCTGGGTGAACCCACATAATCTCGCCTTGTTGGGTAGTTAGGGGTAACAGGTCATGATTTTGACCCCTAGCCGGAGGGAGATTAACAATGTTCATCGTCGTCCGGGAAATAGGTGTAACACCGTCCGGGACTTCTTGGGGGGGTAGATTGCCAAATTGCAGGCAGATCATGTTGGCCGTGACCGTCTTCTCGCTGTTGCGCAGAGTGATGGCCTTAGCATCGATCAGCTCCTGGATCTTCCTTTTCAGTATGTAACACGCCTTTGTCGGGTGGTGTACGTATCTGTGGAAGATGCAGTACTTGGGGTTGTTGGCACTGCCGATTTCACTAGGCCGCCTCTCCTCCGGAAGGGTGATCTTGCCACTTTTGACGAGACACTCGAATATACTCGGAATATCGTCGTCGACGAAAGAGTATACTTCGACGGGCCTGGAAGTCCCAGGTTTCGTCTGCGTGGTTGCCGCAGTCTTTTGTCTGGACGTGTTGATCGCCAGAGCTTCTTTTCCTTTGGAACTGCGAGGATGGTCGCCGTTGGGGGATGACCTTTTGCCTCTGTCGGAGGTAGAGATCATGATGCCATTATCGCGCGCCTTGCGATTGTTATCCTCGACGGCTACCGCTAAGATGATGAACGAGGGCCAATCATGGAACTGATATGGTCCTGTGAACACCAAGATCACGGGAAGAAGGTTCTTCCTGCAAATGTCCACCAATCCAGAGTCTGGAACTCCTGGAGGCATCTGTAAAGTGGCTTGACGAAAACGTTCGATGAAGGTACGAACGTCCTCTTTTTCCCTCTGCTTGACTTCGATGAGAGAGGACATAGACATGTCTATTCCTCCCTCGTAGAATCGTGTGAAGAATAAAGCCTTGAAGTCTTCGAAGGAAGCAATGCAGTTGTCCGCCAGGCTGCGGTACCACTGGTAAGCCACTCCTGAGAGACAGTCCTTGAACACCCGAGTGAGGAGGGCGTCATTCCCTTGTAGCAACACCGTCATCATACTAAAATAGTTCATGTACTGACTTGGTGATGTTTTTCCCTCGAACAGAGCCATAGTCTGAGGTTTGTACCTCGGAGGGAAAGGGACCTCTTCCCAGATAGCTGGGTAAGGCTGGTTGATTCCTAATTTCTTGAGCTGATCTTTGTGCTTCAAGGCATCAAATTGGGCTTTCAACTCCCGTACTGCTTGCATCAGATTTTTAGCCGGTAGCGAGACCACGGAATGGTACGGAGTCGGTTGTATCGCGACTCCCACAGGAGGTAATACATTCTCCGAGTGAGGAAGCGGAGGACCAGCTGACTCTTGATCTAGAGCAGGCTCCTGGATTGTGTTGGATGGTGGTAAGTCCACCCCCACACGTATCTGAGTTGGCGGGACCGATGTTTGAGCCATAGCAGCCGCCTGTTGAGTTAGCATCATTTGGTGCATGTTTTTCATCATGGATTGCATTTGTTTCAGAGATGTCTCTAGTGTAGTAATGCGTTGCTTAGCGCTCCCTGACGGTGAAGCTTCCTCGTGTTCATCTCCAATGGCATAAACTCCCATCTCCCTGGGCGTCATTGAAGGATGAGTATAGGTCGCTGTAGAAGTTAACTTTATACTCTCAGCATCTGATTCGGGAGACTGGCGACCCCCAGCATCGGAATCAAAAGAGTACGAAGCCGGTTATTGCAACCTCGAACGAGTGTTTTTGATGACCCCAGCTTCGGTGTTCCTAAGGAGCATGTTGATTCTCCTTCAGCTCGGAGTTCAAGAGGACGGACGTCTTGAGCCTGAGCTTCCTCCAGGTATATGTGAAGCCATGTTCACAGATGCATGCGTGGGCTTTTCTTCTAGGAAAGATAGAGAGTAGCTCAACCGGTCGAAAGTCGACCGTTTTGCTTCAGAACAGCAACAATTAATTACAATCCTATTACAACAGTGCTCACTAGGAGGCGTAATAGACATGCTGGAAGATCCTCTCTCCTTGCATTTCTGGATTAGATACTTGCGCAGGTCAGGAGGAGTTGCAGAAGAAGAAGATGATGGCTTGTTCCTTCTGTTCCCATCGGTGGGCATGCGGATGATGGGGACCATAGTCTTCCCTGTGCCACCCGTATACAACAAGTTGGCCATCTAGGTGGCGGATAATCCCCGAGGAGGGTGTCTTTCCGCAACTGGAGCCTTCTTTACGCTTAGGGGCTTCGCTTGGCGTAACTTGGAGCTTCGCTCTGGTTGGCGTAAAGCTGAGGATGTCCTCAGGCGGCCATCAGCTTCTCGCGTAATTCGGAGGGCGGGCAGATTGTTCTCTTGCTGGCGTAAAGGCCGAGAAGTTGAGTAGTCTGCCGCTTGCTTTCCTTTGCGAAGATCACAGGGATCATCTGGTTCTCCGTAGAGGTCAGATGTTGTTTTACGCGCGGAGCGTGTTTTGTACTTCTGATTTGGCGCTGAGGCATTATCAGAAGTTTCGTCTGTTCCGCCAGGGTCGGGAGACTGAATTTCACGCGCAGAGCGCGGAGTATACTTCTGGTTAGCGCTGAGGCATTGCCAGAAGTTTTGTCGGTCCTGTCAGAGACAGGCGACTAAATTTCACGCGCAGGGCGCGGATTATACTTCTGGGTTAGCGCTGAGGCATTGCCAGAAGTTTTTTCGTCCCTGTCAGAGACATGCGACTGAATTTTACGCCCAAGGCGCGGAGTATACTTCTGGGTTAGCACTGAGGCTTTGCCAGAAGTTTTGTCAGCCCTGTCAGAGACAGGCGACTGAATTTTATGCGCAAGGCGCGGAGGGAGCAATGCTATAACCTCATTGGTCGAAGAGATCGAAGAGGTCGGAGAATCCATAGGAATGGTAGAGGATGTCTTGGGCATCCAGACCTTACGCAGCTTCCTGTTGTTGTGGACAGAAAGAGAGTGAGAGCTACCCCTTGTTCAGAGCATATCTTCATAGGCAGACTGGTTGAACTGGACGACCAGTATCTTCTTCACGGATCCCACGGATACCGTATCGTGTTGAGCAATTGCTTCCTCATCAGAAGAGAAAGATGTCCCCAGCAGAGTCGCCATCTTGTTTCGGATAAAATAAACGAAAGGGTGTCGTTAAAGGAAATAACGAACGACGGGTTCTTTATTACGAAAGAAAGCCCTTTTCTTCTTTTGTTTACAAACAAGCTTGTATAATATTAATCCTACACGAGGATGTGGGAGTATAATTTATCTAATCTGGGTAAATATTGCTATGGGTGTCTGATCTGTAGCCGATCACTTTAGCCCTTGGACCACACGATGATGAAGAAGTGCCGTAGAAGACGGAGAACACCTTCGAAGGTTGCAAAAGAGGATGGATGTACGATGCCAAAGTCGTTGATCCCCACTCTTTGCCTGAGCTCCGGATTCTTCTCTCTCAAAGATTCTGCGACCTCTCTTCAATCTCCGATTTCTCGGCCTCGGATCGGATACCGGATTTCTTGACCAATATTCCGATCTTCAATCATCAATTTTTTCGACCTTGGATCTGATATTGGTTTTCTTGACCAATTTTTCGACCTTGTCCTCTGTTGATAGAGGTCTCTATTTATAGAGTTTTAGTGAAAGTGACCACTCAGTCAGTGTAGAAACCGAGTAGTGGAAAGTACTGCACTCTTTTACACAACAGTTAAAATAACCAATGCCTGCGTATAGATGATCTTTTGAATGAGCGTATGATGCGGGTCCAACTAAGGGACAAAACGTGTATAACTGCTGTGAAGATCACGGCGTAGAAGCCACGTAGGTAGGTATCCCTCGTGTAGAAGAGGTTGGCATAGAAGCCAATGTCTGTCACCATGGCATAGAAGCCAAATAGTTATCAAACCGGCATAGAAGCAGAATAGGCGTAGAAGCCGAGTGGGCATGGAAGCCGAGATGGCGTAGAAGCCGAGTGGTCATAGAGGTCGTGTAGGCGTAGAAGCCGAGTGGTCATAGAGGCCGAGCAGGCATAGAAGCTGAATGGGCGTAGAAGCCGCCGCATAACGTGCCAGAGTGGTCATAGATACCGAGTAGGTGTAGGAGCCGAGCGGGCGTAGAAGCCGAGATGATGTGGACGTCTTAGCCGGAATTATGGCTTTTGGAGATATAATCAAATCTCTTACATTAAATGCAGAGATCTGCCCCCATCCTGTGCATTAAATACAGATGCTTGTCTTTAAGATTTGCCATTATTCCGCGTATTAAATGGAGATACGCGTCTCGAATTCTGTACGAAGAGTAACTGCTGACGTGGCAGGAGGTATGTCTTCTGCGGAGCGTAAGAAGCTCACGTCTGCCTGTGTAAGACTAGGCAGCGAATCCCATTGTATGCGCAAAAGCAGTTTACGCAAAGGGGATGTCACTAAACGACGGTTCGGTGACATTTAATCAAATCTCTTGCATTAAATGCAGAGATCCGCCATCATCCCGCGCATTAAATGCTGAGGCATGTTTTGACGGTCTATTACCCTTCTGTGCATCGAACGCAGAGATGTGCCTCGGGCATCTGTCAGTATTCGGCGCTTTAAATGCAGAGACGTGCCATGAGAGCCTGTCATCACTTTGTGTATAAAATGCAGAGACGTGCCTCGAATGCCGTACGAAGTGCAGCTTTTGACATGGCAAGCGGTTTGTCTTCTGCGGAGCATAAGGAGCTCTAATCTACCTGTGTAAAACTAGGCAGCGTATTCCTCCGTATACGTAAAAGCGGTTTACACAAAGGAAATGGCAATAAATGACAGCCTGGGTTGCAGTGTCGCGCCATTATTATAGCCGTCGCCTGGGTAGTCGAGCAGTATTCCTTTGTCAGAAGTCCAGACGTCAGGATCATTACAGGATCTGACAGGTTCATTGCAGGATCTGAGAGGTTCATTTCGGAGAATACGAAGCGTCCCTCGTGCACTTTAATGCCACATTGAAAGCGGATGGGTTTTACGCCATAAAGGCGATGAAGCACCCTGTTTTACGCTGAAGCAGCCTGGACATACTACATTTACGTGGATGCTCCTCTGAGCTTATATTTCACGCTGTGTTCAGCAGAAAAAGCTCTGTTGCACGCTTGATGGCTCTGAGATCCTCTGTTTACGCTGTCTGCATCAACATGCTGTGTAGAGCTATCCAGCGTATTTTTCATGCTTCTACAACCGCCGGTGCATTAGTCAACCCAAACAGAATTACCATAAACTAGTATTGACTATACCGAGTTCTAAAAGCAGTCTTCGGTATATCCTCCGGCTTTACTTTTACTTGGTAGTAGCCTGATCTCAAGTCTATTTTAGAAAATACCTTGGCACCACTCAACTGATCGAATAGATCATTAATCCGTGGCAAAGGGTACTTATTCTTGATAGTGAGATTATTCAATGCCCTGTAATCAATGCACATGCGCACCGATCCATCCTTCTTCGGTACAAACAATACCAGAGCTCCCCATTGTAAACAACTCGATCTGATAAACCCCTTATCCTGCAATTTGTCCACCTGCTTCTTCAGCTCGACCAGCTCATTATTGTTTTCTCTATAGACATATTGTGAAATAGGTTCTGCACCTGGCACCAAGTCTATAGAGAATTCAACATCTCGATCTGGCAGCAACCCTGGCAATTCCTCAGGAAACACATCCAAGAACTCTGCTATCAACGGATACGGCAACTCATTGTCTTCCACCATAGCTCCACAAATAATGCCTTCTCCCTGCTCTACAGCTCCTCTAGCAAACTCGAACTTTGGCTCTCCCGGCGGACCAAACAAAACTCTACCTCCTCTATAATCTATGCTAGCACGGTGCCTACTCAACCAATCAATTCCAAGTACAATGTCATAACTCGGAAGTAGCAATACAAGTAGATACGCACCCAACTCTCGGCCTCCTAGAGTAACCCTTCGATCCTTGTAAATATCATTAACCAGGATAATGCCTCCCCCGGTCATGATCTTGCAAGTCCTAAGCCAAGACTCAGGTACTAAAGCATGCTTCAGAGCAAAAAAAAAACAGATACAAAACTATGGGAAGCACCACTATCAAACAAAGCTAAAGCTGGAATGGAATCAAGTAGAATAGAACCTGCGATGACATCTCTGGTGGGTTTTTCCTCCTCGACGGTCATAGCAAATGCTCATTTCGGACGTGCACCTCTCTGCTGTTGATGCTGGACATAACATTGCTGCTGTGTCAGAAGCGGTCCTCTCGGCTGTACTGCAGGTGGTCTCGTCTGTGCCCTCGGAGCTGAAGCTGCTCCCTGAACTGCACGACGAGGATTGGAAGGACACTCCCTCAGCTGATGCCCTTCAGTACCATAATAAAAAACAAACTCCCAACCTACTCCTGCAAACTTCCCAGATGTGATCGGGCTTCTTGCAGTAGTGGCAAGAAGCTTCCTGTAACTGTCTCTGCTATTGTGGTGCCTGGTGAAATGGTGCCCGAGCTGGAGTCTGGTGCTGCTGAGGCTGCTGGAAAGGTTTGGACTAGAAATGAGGACGTTTGGCAGATACTGCACTGTTGTTTGCCCCTAGAAAAGAATCACGGTCTCTCTTAGGCTTCAAACCCAACTCCCGCTCAACCTTGCGTGCCTCCGCAAGTATCTCCGAGTATGTCTCATAAAAAGATAGAATAAGGATATTCATTTCCCAGTTTAGACCCTCACGGAGACGAATAGCCCGAACCTCCGGCTCTCTCACCACTTTGCAAATTGGCTCAACCTGCCGAACTCCGCAGCGTACTCCTCCACAGACATGCTCCCCTGAATGAGGTTTTCAAACTGCCTCCCCAAGTCTGGCCTATCTGCCCGAGCGAAGAACTTCTTCTTGAAGAGGTCCTTGAATACATCCCAAGACTGTCCTGCTTCAATAAGAATCAGCTCATTCCTGAACCAAGTATGGGCGACGTCGAACAGTTGAAGTCCTACCGCTTCAACCTTCAGATCCTCAAAAAGATGGGACACCCTCAAAGGACGCTCAATGTCCTCGAGCCTATCATCAGCATAGACGATTCCCTCCGTCCCCTTGAAGACTCTAGGCTCCAGCTTCTTGAAGTCCTGAATGTTGCCTGGCCGAAGCTGAGCAACCTGTTGCTGGACCGAAACTCCACTCTCTACTACGGCACGAGCAAGATGGTGAGCACTCTCGATGCCCTGCCATAAAATATCGGTCTGCCTTTGATGTGCCTCAGACTGAGCCCTCTGTGCCTCGACCATCTCACAAAATAGTGTAAACATCTGTGTCGCCTCTACTGGCACGGAAGGTGGAGGTGGAAGCCCCTCAGATACAGTTGGCACGGTCCTCTGAGTAGGTGGTGAACCTCCAAAAGCAGCTGACACTCCAATCACCGGAGAAGTGACCGGTGCAGGCCCTCGGGATATCGCAGACCTCTCAGAAACTGCTCTCCCCTGCTGCGATCTAGTCTTAGGCGGCATCCTGAGACAAAGCGAAAGAAAGAATCAATATGGCACATGATGTAAGACACTCAAGGAAATGACAGTTTAAAGATCAAGTATCAATATCAAAGGAGAATAGTTGAATGAATCAAAAAAAAATTCCTAGATGTGATTGAGCATTCTCAACCTATAGCCTATATCCTATATCCTGACACAGGCTCGTAATAGCACTCAATTCAGAGCACCATTACGAATCGTACTAATTACGACCTCGAATAGACCTGCATGGGCCACCAATAAAAATGTGTTACGACCCGTACCCGATATAGGGATGCAAGTCGGAAACAATGCCTAGCCTATGCCGCAGAATCAGCGGTAGAACGCTGTCTGGATAATCTATCTAAAAATATAATGAACCACCAACAATAACAATATACTCAATCACAGATCTAAGATGAAAATGAGCACGAATATGATAAAGAATAGAATAGTCACATACAACTCATGAGTCTAAAATAGTACATCAATGGGTCTGAAAGAATACTAACAAAGTAAGCTGGAGACAAATCCAGTACAAGAATACTAAAAAGCTATCAATCCTGGGTCATCTGTCTCAGTTGGGATAAGTCCCTCCTGAGCCAGGGTCTCTAACTCTAAACCCACAATATCTTAAGGTCCATAATGTGTAGGGTATGACTCCTTAGTGTATTTGGGAAAAATATATCCAGTTAGGAAAGGGGCAGAGTACATCTCTAACAGCAGTTCTAATCAATGATAAAAACTATATAACAGTAAATAGATGTCAATATACAAGATGCACAATAGATACAAGAGATATATACAATAAGGAAATACTGGAACAAATACAATAATGAGCAATATGACAATGAACAAGAATACTGATGACTAAGTGTATGAGTACTAGCTTTAACATGTGATCGGCTTGGGAACATGATACAAGATTTATGGCCTGGCTAATCATATTGTGGTGTATGATTAACACTATTCAAGAGCAAGACTTGATACGAGAAAGGTATGATCACATATCTACACTAAATACTATCCACCCTCGACTGGTATAGTAGATCCAACCATGGTATGCTATGGCACGGGATTCTCTAGGAAGGTAGCAAATCTTCCCGAGAATCAGTGTATGTACATGCACAAGATAATTAATGAAACAAGACTTGTACAAGACACACCATATACAAGGAATAATATCTCATGACGAGATCTGGATATTCCAATCCGTGTAACAATCGTGTCAAGAAACATGGATATCTATACTAAATACAATGAACATAGAGGATATCATAAATAAGAAACTATCAGAGAATGTACTCACCTGAAGTCCAATGAACAGTCTCACAGATGTCTGATATGGTGCCTCGAAGACCTAGATATTGAATACAACATCAATACAAGGTTTCGAAAAGTAAATAAGTTAAACTAGTCAACTTCTAGGTCAATAAGCCATCTCTAAGTCAAAAGTCAAACTAGGTCAACTCTACGTCAAGCTATGGTCAACTATGGTCAAACTATGATCAATTATGTCAAACTACCTATTTCTAGGTTGCATAAGTCTATCTCAAAGATATTGGGTTCAAACACTAGAGTCTAGGTTATAAAAGCTATATCTTAGGATACTAGGATACCGTATCTCAGGATACGTAAAACAATAGGTAAAGCATCACATATACATATCAAACAATTATTAATTATATAAAATCCTAATTACAACCATTTAATGGATACCTTGGTACCCAAGTTGGTATCAAACACTAAACTATAATCTTGATACCCAAACCCAATAACTTGGGTATCCCCAAATACCTTGATACTTACCTTGGTATTTCAAGGTAATATCTAATACCTTGTTTATACTAACTACCCATAAATAATATATGCTAACAACTAAATATTATAAATATAGTATACTAAAACATAATTAGCAATTAGGAATGTATATACATATATATTAATACCATATATACATATATATATATATATAATATAAACTATAACTATATATAAATATAACTGCAGAAACATCGCTAAAAGCTGCTGCCCGTCGTCGCAAATGATGCTACCGTTGTGGCGGTAACTGTTGCTACCGCGACGGATTCCTGCTGTTGTCGATGTTGTTGTGCTGATGTTGCCTTTGCTGCTGCTGTCGCATTTGCTGCTGCGGCTGCTGTCGCTAAATCCGATGTTGCTGCTGTTGCTGTGTGCTAATGCTGCTGTTGTTTGGTGACGTTTGAACCATCGCCATAGTTGTTGTCGCCTCTCCCATCTCTATATACAACACAATATATTGTATATATATAACATAATATATAATATATATATAACACAATATATAATTATTACTATATATAACTTACAACTATATAAAATATATGTAAACATACACACACCTCCACAAACATATACATGTACATAATAACTATTATGACATAACATACATATATATAGTAACATATATAAGTACATGCATAGATAATCATACCACAATATAAATACATATAACATATAAGTATATATATAACAACATATATATATATCTACACATATCATATATATATCATTAAATGGCTCTAACATATGTAGAAGAATAGCTACATAAAAATATATACACATAGATATAATAGATACATAGATCTATGACACATTAATACATAAATATATAAATACAACAATATATATATATATATATATATATATATATATATATATATATATATATATATATATATATATATATACACGTCATCATGTCCAAGAATAAAAGAGAAATAGATCTAGAAGTAATTGCACAAACACATGGAGCGTATCACAGCCGTATCCCACTAGATCTAGGATACGCTTACGACACGAGTCCACCACACATCCAAACATATCGCGAAGGACACGAGCAAGTCTAATATATTATTTATGAATAATACGAAGATTCAAACACAAATCTACGTGTCCGTGTCAAATTGTGACATGCTCAAAGTCCCGTGTCGGAGGAAAAACCCCCAAATCAACATGTATCACCAAATTATTGGGATATGACCTACACGTACCTAATTGTGGACATGACACTAGCCCCAAACACACAAGCAAATGATAAATTGATCTATAAGACCAATTGACATGCACAACAAATGTCAATCTCGGAATTCCCCCAAAATTGACACAAAAATACCATAACTTTCTCAATAGGCCTCCTATGAACACAGAACAAAATCCTATGGGTAGCCTATGCATATGGGTTGATTTCTCATAGTTAAATCTCAGATTTAGATCCTAAATTAAGGGGAAAAAACTAAATTGTACCTATTGGGAGATGGATTCCCAATGCAACCTCCAAATTTGATAAAATTTGCCTCCAACTTGTAGATCCTTGCTCCTCTTTATAGATCCTTTCTCCCTCCTTCTAGATCTTTACTCCACTAGTATCCAATGGTGATTTGGAAAGAAATTGTGATGAAATTTGGTAGAGAAATGATTTAGGAATGAAAGAATTTTGTTGAGGGAAATTCTAGATCAAGTTTTTAAATGAAAAGATGAGAGAGAAACATCCCCCCCCTCTTTAATAGGCCGCCCCCCTTACCCCCTCCTCAAGTTACTATGTAATGTCTACTATACCCCTTGGGGCCTCTCATGAAGAAATAATTAAGGAGGGAAGCTTCTAGTCTAATAGTTTAATTAATTTAATCATCCTCCTAATTAATAGGCTTTCTAGTTCTGCTCAAATCTAATAATTAATACATGTTGGTCCATGAGTCTAAACTAAACTAGTTAGGTCCACTATCACAAGTCTAAAATAAATAACTAACATCTAACAATAATTAAATAATATAAAAAATAATTATTTAACATGCATAATATTTAATTAGTTATGAAATGACTAAAATACCCTTTCCTAGAAAATATAGTAGTGATACTGTTGGTCTAGCGGGTGCCCTCTGTGCCTGTCCTCCACCCTGAGCTAGACGAGTTAGAACTTTAGGACAAGCCCGCGACTGATGATCTTCCGATCCACAGAATAAGCATTGGCCTAGCCTCATCCTGCATGCGTCCCATCCGTGTCCTTGCTTCTTATAAAAAGTGCAAGGAACTGCTGCCCACTTAATCGGATACATTTGTTGAGCCGGTGCTCTAGCTGGCCCGTGATATTGCTGCCTTTGGTGCTGGTAAGGCCTCGGGTGCTGCTGCTGGAAGTGAGGCCTCTTCGTTGGACCCGTGTTGGTATTGGATCCTCCTATGTCCCTCGGCCTCTTAGAGCCAAGCTCTAAGTCATCCTCCGCTCTCTGTGTCTGTCTGAGTATCTCCTCGAAGGGGGCGGTAGGATCTCCATTGGTGTAGGGTTTGACCCCCTGGTTTAGCCCCTTCCTGAACTTCCTTGCTCTGCCTCTAAGCTTCTGACCCTCCACGAAGCGACCTAGTCGGCAATACTCTACCGCATACTCGTCCACTGATATACCTCCCTAGACGAGGTATTGGAACAGACTGTCCAAAGATGTAAGAGCCACGTCTGGGAAGAACTTCTCCTTGAAAAGCTCTTTGAAGGCTTCCCAAGAGAGTCCTAACAATGCAATCCTTGGGTTTATCCGGAACCATGTCAAAGCAATGTCGAACATCATACAACCCGCTGCCTCTATCTGTAGCATCTCTAGAATCTGTGCCAGCCACAGGTTTCGCTCGATATCCTTGATCCACTAATCCGCATAGATAATCCCCTCTGTGCCCCTGAAGTCCTTCGGGCCTATCCTCTTAAAGTCTATTATGGTACCCGACCTCGGCTGATAAGGAATAAATTCAGCTGGTGTCGTCTGTGGCTGGGCTGTAGTAGCTCTCTCAACTGCTGCAAGTACGATCTGTGAGTATTCTCCATGCTTTGTCGCAAGACCTCTGACTGTCGCTGCTATGCTTCCATCATCTGCTGGAAAAGTGCGAACATCTGCGTCTGATCAATTACAGGTGGTGCAGGTGGAAGATCCTCAGAAACTGCCTGCCCAGTCCTTGGTAATGGAGGTGGAGCACCTCCGAAAGCTGCTACCGATACGCCCACCTAGACCGGTGAAGCTGACCTCCTGGATGTAGGTGCTGGTCAATCATCTCAACAATATAATATGGTACATGTCAATCATCTCAACTCCAAATAGAGGAGCAATATGGTGTCTTACATGAATAACTAATCTCAATCACAAAACAAACTAAGGAAGAATAATGCATTAAAGTGGCATAGATTTGTAGAAACGAGTATTGAAATATGATATAATCGAAATAAGTTATCAAATGTCGTAGAATGGTAAAAATGAGTAATTCTAACCGAAATACGATGTAGAATGAGCGTAGAATGCTGAAAATATATTTAGATTGGTGATTTTGACCAAAATATGGTATACAATGGACGTTGAATATTGGAAACAAGTATAGATGTATGATTCTAACTGAAATATGATATATAATGAGCGTATAATGGTTAAACAAGCATCGATAGATTATTCTAACCGAAGAATAGACAAGATTGATGAAAACGAGTATAGATGAGTGATTCTAACCGAAATTATGATGTAGAATGAGCTTAGAATTGTGAAAACAAGTATAAATAGGTAATTCTAACTAAAATATGGAATATAATGATTGTAAAATAATAAAAACGAGTATTAATAGGTGATTTTAACCGAAATATGGTATAAAAGGTGTATAATGGTAAAAACGAGCATATGATAATTCTAACCGAAATTATGGTATAGAATGAGCGTAGAATGGTGAAAACGAGTATATACGTGGATTGGTGAAAAAATGTTTAGATCGAAGAGACTAACCAAAATATGGAATAAAACGGACGTAGAATTGTAAAACAAGTATAGATGGGTGATTATAACTGAAATATGATATAGAATGAGTTTAGATTGGT
Source organism: Iris macrosiphon (assembly GCA_036927795.1). NCBI lineage: Eukaryota > Viridiplantae > Streptophyta > Magnoliopsida > Asparagales > Iridaceae > Iris > Iris macrosiphon. Next base: position 251,288 of record JAYESA010000304.1, read on the forward strand.
TAAAACGAGTATAAATGTGTGATTCTAACCGGATTATGATGTAGAATGCACCATAGATTGATAAAAAATGAGTATGGACGGGTATTTCTAAATAAAATTATGGTATAAAATGAGCCTAGATTGGTGAAAACAAGTATGAATATGTGATTCTTACCAAAGTATTTAGAATTTATTGAACGCAGAAGGATGAAAACGAGTATGGTTGGATAGTTTTAATCAAAATATGATATAAAGCGTGTAGAATGGTGAAAATGAGCATAGATGTGTGATTGTAACCGAAATTATAGTATAGAATGGGCATAGATAGTGAAAACTAGTACAAACGTGTGATTCTAACCGAAATATTGTATATAACTGGCCTAGATTGATGAAACGAGTATATAAATATGATTCTAACCAAAATAAGGTATCAAATACTTATAAAATGATGAAAACGAGTATAAACAAGTGATTCGAATTGAAATATGGTATAATATGATCGTAGAATGATAAAAATGAGTCTAGATTATTGATTCAAATCGAAATATAGTATAAAAGGGGTAGAATCGTGAAAGCGAGTATAGATAAGTGATTCTAACCAAAATATGGTGTAAATATGTGTAGATTAGGGAAAATCAGTATATATGGGTAATTCTAATCGAAATAAGATGTAAAAGTGGCATATATTGTGAAGAACGAGTATTGAAATATGATTATAATCGAAATAAGGTATCAAATGCTTGTAGAATAGTGAAAACGAGCATAAATAAGTAGTTCTAATCATAATATGGTATAGAATGATCGTAGAATGCTGATAACATGTTTAGATCGGTGATTCTAACCGAAATATTGTATAAAACATATGTAGAATGGAAAAATGAGTATATATGGCGATTCTAACTGAAATATGATAGAGAATGACCATAGAATAGTTAAAACGAGTATATATGGATAATTCTAAGCAAAATATGGTATAAATAGCCATAGATTGATGAAAACAAGTGTTGTTGGGTGATTCTAATTGAAATTATTGTATAGAATGAGCTTAGATTGGTGAAAACAAGTATAAATAGATAATTCTAACCGAAATATGGAATATAATGAACGTATAATGATAAAATAAGTATGTATGGGTGATTCTAACCAAAATATGGTATAGAACATATATAATTATGAAAACAAGTATATATGTGTAATTCTAACCGAAATTATGGTATAGAATGGACATAAGGAGGAATTATTTCAAGATAACTTCAATTTAATTAAAGAAAAAAATGGATGAATAAATAAGGGGTGTTAACTAGTTTCAATTTTTTATAATTATTTAATAGTAAAAACGAGTATGCACATGTGATTTAACCAAAATATGGTATATAACCGGCCTAGATCGGTGAAACGAGAATAGAAATATGATTATAACCGAAATAAGTTATCAAATGCTCGTAAAATGGTGCAAACGACTAAACGAGTAATTTCGAACCGAAACATGGTATAATATGACTATAGAATGATGAAAACAAGTTTAGATCTTTGATTCTAATCAAAATATGACATAAAATAGAGGTAAAATATATATGAGTGATTCTAACCAAAATATGGTTAGAATGTGCGTTGATCGGTGAGAACGGATATAAATGGATGATTCTAACTGAAATATAGCATAAAAGTGGCATATATTTGTGGAAACGAGTATTAAAATATAATATAATCGAAATAATTTATCAAATGTCGTAGAATGGTGAAAATGAGTATAAATGAGTAATTCTAATCGAAATACGATATAGAATGAGCGTAGAATATTGAAAATGTGTGTTAGATTGGTAATTTTGACCAAAATATGGTATAAAACAGACGTAGATTAGTGAAAACAAGTATAGATGGATGATTCTAACTGAAATAAGATATAGAATGAGTGTAAAATGGTTAAAACGAGCATCGATAGATTATTCTAACCGAAGAATAGGCAAGATTGATAAAAACGAGTATAGTTGGGTTATTCTAACCGAAATTATGGTATAGAATGAGCTTAGACTGGTAAAAATAAGTAAAAATAGGTTATTCTAACTAAAATATAGAATATAATGATTGTAGAATAATAAAAACGAGTATGGATGGGTGATTCTAACTGAAATATGGTATAAAACAAGTGTATAATGGTAAAAATGAGCATTTGGTGATTCTAACCAAAATTACGGTGTAGAATGGGCATAAAATGGTGACAATGAGTATAGACGTGTGATTCTAACCGAAATATGGTATATAACTCGCCTATATTGGTAAAATAAGAATAAAAATATGATTCTAACTGAAATAAGGTATCAAATGCTCGTAAAATAGTGAAAACGAGTATAGATGGGTAATTATAATTTAAATATGATATAAAATGTGCGTAGAATGGTTAGAATGAGTATCGATGGATAATTCTAACCGAAATATGGTGTAGAATAGACATAGATTGATGAAAATAAGTATATATGGGTGATTCTAACCGAAATTATGGTATATAATGAGCTTAGATTGGTGAACACATGTTTAGATCGGTGATTCTGATCAAAATATGGTATAAAATAGACGTAGAATGGTGAAAACGAGTATAGTTGGGTGTGAAATATGATATAGAATGAGCGTAAAATGGTTTAAAACGAGTATGGATGTGTGATTCTAACCAAAATATGATATAAAATAACTGCATGATGGTAAAAACGAGCATCTAGTTATTCTAACCAAAATTATGGTATAGAATCGTATAGAGTGGTGAAAATGTGTATCGACGTATGATTATAACCAAAATATGGTTTATATTTGGCGTAGGTTAGTGAAACGAGTATGATTTTAACCGAAATAAGCTATTAAATCTTCATAAAATAATGAAAATGAGTAAAAACGAGTGATTAAAATCTAAACACAGTATAATATTGTCATGACCCGCACACGAATATTCGGGCACGAGTACGTGGTAACGCCCAGCCTACGCCGCAGCATCGACGGTAGAATGTTGTCTGGGTCATTTCTAACTATCTAACATCTCAACAATATAATATGGTACATGTCAAACATCTCAACTCCAAACGGAGGAGCAATATGGTGTCTTACATGAATAACGAATCTCAATCACAATACAAACTAAGGAAGAATAATGCACGAATGGAATAGCGAAGGAAAGAATAAGATACAATCCACAATCTGAAAGAATAATACAAACTGTGAATCCACCAAAAGAATAGTCTAATACAATCCAATACAAATATAATCTAGACCTCCTCAGGCTCTACAACTAAGTCCTCCTGGTCTATAGGAGTATCCTCTATAGGTACGCCGTCCTGCGACTCGTAGAATGTGGGACACTGCTCTAGAAGCCAGTCATCTGGAAAAATATATCCAGTCAGGATTGGAGCAAAGTACATACCTCTGAAAGCAATTTCAATAGCATAATCGAGCATATAAACAGATATAGAAATGGAATACAAGATCACTAAACATTTAAATAATGAACAATGGATATACAGGTAATATACGAGAATATAGAACAACAATATGAATATCAACAATATGATGAAAACACTGCAATCTAAACTAACTAATGTGCCTCAGAATACAAGCTCATTATGTGATCGGGTTGGGTGAACATGATCAGGTAGACAATTACAAGGGAGGTATGTAACCAGAATGTACACGATGTAACAATGGAACTTTGATCACATAATCAACTCCTACTCTCCCACCCCAACTAATACCGATGGATCCAATCACGACACGCTACAAATACGAAATATAACCACTGAACACGAGCAGTGGGTGTACACGGATATCATAACCACCGAACACGAGCGGTGTGTGTACACGAATAAGCACACTGAACACGAGTAGTGTTTGAACACGAAATGTAATCAATACCCAATATACACGATGAGATACAATGTACACGAGTACCCGTTGAACAAGGTAGGAGAAAACATCTCCTGACGGGATCCATATAGTACTAGTCCGTGAATTTACTGTGTCGGGATCAAGTATACAATTCTAGATACATGCATATATACAATATTATGAATTAAAAACTATCAGAGAAATATGCTCGCCTGAAGTCCTGAGCAAGGTGTGTCTCTCGATGGCCAAGCTGGTGTCACACAACCTATATATAGTACGTTGCATCAATACAAGGTTCAAGAATAAAAATAAGTGAAGTTGATGCAATTCTAGGTCGATACGCCATTTCTAAGTCAAACCAATGAAATCTAGGTTGCAAGAGTCTAATACTAAGTCACTAAGTCGATACACTATGAAACTATGCTATACTAGCTAAGCTAAGAAATAACAAGGCACTCAAAGAGCCGTATCCTAAGATACACAAGTTTTCGAATATGAAATTAGTGTTTTATATATACAGACAAGTCATAAATTATAATACTGTATCAAAATAATAAAAATACGATACCTTGGCCTTGTACCAATGCGTATCGCACCTATCTCGATACCCAAACTCAATACATTGGGTATCGGCCCAATACCTTGGTAATACCTTGGTATCCCGAGGTAATCTAAACACTTAATATATATAGCTAATACAAAAATAACTAACTGCTATAATGTATCTTACTACTAACAATAACAACTAATACAAGTATATATATATAACTAACTATTTACTAGTATACTAACATATATATGTATCTACACTAACATATATATATATATAAATATATATATATATATACTAACTACTACTAGCTAACTTAATAAATCAAACTAACAGCTAAACTGAAACTAACTGAAATCAATCACCTTAAATACTAACTACCCAAACAACCATACCTATATAATACATATAGCTAAAATAGCTAAACCACTAATCTATAC